>OZ019976.1:21167906-21470406 GCA_963970395.1 Ephialtes manifestator
ATGTACGGTTTAATTGTTATCGTTGTCCGAAGATTCGAAAATGCAGATGCAGAAATCTTGAGGGTCATAAAAAAATCGAATCATTTTTTGCAAGATGATAAATATAAAGTCAATCATACGATATATAACGCATCTTTGGATATTATTTCGTTCACGTACAAAATTTGTATTCGGTAATTCATGTTTTTCAAAAGTTAATGCAACAATGTGCATTTTTCGAAAATATCCATAAAATCCGAACCGCTTTTCCGATCTCAACCAAATTCTTTACCAAACAACATTCGATGTATTTGCACTTATGAAGCACTCTAGTAAAATTTTCTACATTTTACGAAAATTAGAGCGACCATGCCCTATGGAAAAAGAAAATTTGAAACTATAAAATCTGTATTTTTACATAAATGTTGTCGATAATTACAACAATCAAAGACGAGTTATTGTTTGACTTGTGTGCCAAGTTCCAGCTCAAACAGTTGAACGGTTTTTGAGAATGAAAAAAAAATTTAATGAAAATAAATCTTCCCCTACGAGGAAAAAAAAATAGAACGTTCTTTCTCTACAAAAACTCGTTGATTCTTGATCCACAAAAAACTAGTTTCGGCACATACACCCCTAACGGTATCATTATATCGTGGATCTCAGTGTGACAATCACATGGAACACATCGAAGCATCGAATTTGATGGGTGCAAGCTTTGGCCAGTTATTCCGTGCTGCTGGAATAAAGAAGACAAAATGATGGGGTGCGAGGAAAACATCGAGGGACGAAGAGAGATGACTGGCGACGAGCATTGTGCTGGAAGTTTAATATCCTTCGGCGATCAAGGGGGATTCTCCCTTTTGCTGTGTAGTCGTCACCCCGACGGGCCTGCGACACGTGACCACTGTATTTATGAATATTATCGAAACGCGCGACTAGCTTCAGGCGACGTTATCCTCTGCGTGAATCGATACGTGAAAGAACGTAAGCATCACGTCTGTATGCACTTTTGATTGTTATATCCTACAAAGTATACTCGTTTCACATAGATAGAATTTCGTTGTTGAGCTCGACAATTAAGTGATAATTAATAGCAAGAGAGACGGTAAAACTAACCATAACCAAGCAAAAAAAAAAAAAAATGGTTAGACAATGAACTGGGCTCCCCAATCAACAATCAAGACAGACGGCATTGTGTCCTGACTGCGCGTCTCTTTTCTTCGCAACCCTGCAATTATTCTTCTGGCTTTTGCATCGTAGAGAAAACTTTGCTTTCAGGAAAAACTATTTTGTTTTTTTTTCTGAAATATCAATGTGAATATTCTTAACATTTTTGGTTTTGTTTTCAAGGCGTTTTCATTGGGATTGATTTTTGGGACCTTGTTTCTTGTGTGTGAAGAGAAATGCTTACAATTAGTTGGGTCGGTGGTAATAATGGAAGATGATAATGAGTGAATGTTGGAACAATTAATAAAAACAACAAATTAGTTGTTTTCATTCATTGAAACCAACTGACTGCTACAACGAACCTTTGAAATCACTAATTAGTTGATTTTAATAATCAGCTGGATGTTAATTACTAATAACTACAGCGTTAAACCACCAATCACTTGACGTTTCCAATCGGCTGGTTGGCATTATTAATTCGTTTCTTGGCATTACTAATTAGTTTCTTGGCGTTACTAATTAGTTTCTTGGCATTGCTAATTATTTTGTTGGCATTAATACTTAGTTTCTTGTTGTTACTAATTATTTTGTTGGCATTACTAATTAGATTCTTGGCATTTCTAATTAGTTTCTTAGCATTACTAATTATTTAGTTGGCTTTAATAATTAGTTTCTTGGCATTACTAATTAATTTCTTGGCGTTACTAATTAGTTTCATGGCATTACTAATTAGTTTCTTAGCATTACTAGTTAGTTTGTTGACCTTACTAATCTTTATTATGGCATTGCTAATACGTTTGTTGGAAATACTAATTAATTCGTTGGCATTACAAACTAATTTGTTGGTAATGTAATTAGTTTTTTTGTCATTGCTAATTAGTTATTTGGTACTACTTATTTGTTCATTGGAATTAGCGCTAATACATTTTTTTACCGTTACAAATTATTTTCATGTTAGTTCCAATTAATTTGCTGCTATTACCAATGACTTTGTTGGCCTTACCGAATCGATTAGTTCAAGATACCAATCAATGCTCCATAGTTTGTACTAACTAATCCCAGTGAAAGATAGCTATCGTAAGTTAGTAAACATAACCTCTGTAAAAATAAACAACAAAAATAAATTCTGATAAATAATCACGTTTTGATGCCGTGTTACTACCATGCAATTTAGATGCTACCAATTATTGCCATGGATCTCGTAACAAAAACTCTCCCTTCGTGTCCTTCATGGAATTTTTTTTTCTTTATTTACTGGACGCTAAAAATGTACTCTATTGTTAAAGCGAAAATACCTAGAGAGAAGTGTAGGAAACGTCAAAGATTGTAGGTGGATGATCGTGGGTAGATGCATATCCCATTTCCTCATTGCCACCCGCGCTTATCTTCACCCTGTTATCAAAGCTTTGTGTGCGTACCTCATACCGTGACCGGCAAAGCGCCGATAGGTATTAGGTCGAGTTTCACACGCTAGGTTCAACCCACGCGTGTTCTCATTTCTGAAAAAGTGCAGCGAGCTCAAAGGCAACCCACGGGAACTGTAACCTTTTCCCGCTTCATATGTATTAGATAGAAACCCGGCCCTCTATGTGTGTACTATATAAAATGCACTCCGTCTATAAAATTCCACACGTGGATAGATTCTGTCTTCCGCATGGAAAGTTCATATACACATTCGGTTCGAGTACGCTAATCGATTCAACTCTACACACAACGTGGTGAGTAAAGTAGTACTACAGGTATTATGTGCATCGCACTACGTGCTATGACGTTGCAACGTGCACCCACGCAATGCCCACGCGTTTCTACTACGTAATGGAAATGGTCGGACGCGCTACACATCCACGCATTAACTCAAACACCGAACCAGGTCCTCAACTTGTTTGCGTCATAGTGTTCAAGTTCGCGAGAAATTTATGATGCCAATTTTGATTTCTCGGTCTTATAGAAGGTGCTGAAAAGATTGATGGTGCGTAATAATAGAGAGAACAGAAAATACCGGTTACATGCCGTTTTACGATGATTTATGAAAAAGTCACTTTTGGTCGGTTCTGATTCCAGAAATCGCAGATCCGACTTTTGGTCGGAAAGTCCAACCTAAAGAACCTAAATTTCTTTTTCTTCAAGTTATCGAATTTTGGCCTTCACTATAGTTCTCAAGTCGCATGTTGGACCTCAGAAAGTACCGGTTACATGCCTTTATACGATGATTTTTGAAAAAGTCACTTTTGGTCGGAAAATACAAACTTAATTTTTTTTCTTTTGAAGATATCGAATTTTGTCCTCACCATCGTTCGTAAGTCGTATATTGTACCAAAGAAAATACCGGGTTGACTCTAAGAGTTGTTACGTAGATGGCTGACGCTCACTGTCAGTACTTGGTTGGGTAGCTACGTACTTTACCCAAGTCAATAGATAGATGGGTGACTGATTTTTATGGAACTGCTCACGGGTTGTAGTAAGGTCCTAGTTTGCCATGACCATCGTGCAATACCTGACAAAATGTAAATGGGGCCCATTGACGCTTCCTTAGTGAGGTCCGATTTGGATGGCCCGATTTGAGCCTTGAATAAATATTGGGTAAGCCTTTATACGTTGTAACATGGCCCTAATATGGAATCCCTATTGTAGAAACCCTGACAAAATCTAACAAGGCCCTATACTTTTTCACGGTTGCTCGACTAGATTCCCGCACGGGTACATAACTGTAATTTCCAATTATTTTTTTGCCATCAATGTTGAACTATATTTTTCTTTACTCGTGCACGCAAAATGCTCGTTTGCTCACCGTTTACAGACATGCAAAATGGTCGGTTGATGCACTAGTGCGCAAAGCATTTTATGTCACTCTGTGCGTAAAATGCGATTTTACGCACGCTTCGCGTGGGTTAAACTGCATTTTCTCACATCGTAACATAAAATATCGTTCGACACTCGTGCGAAAGACTTTTTCTAACTCGTGTGGTTGCAACCCTCGCCTTCGGCTCGGGCTGCAAACTCGCACTCGCCAGAAAAAGTTTTTTCGCACTTGTATCGAAATATACTATTATGTCACACTGTGCGTAAAATGCGATTTTACGCACGCTTCGCGTGCGTTAAACTGCATTTTCTCACATCCTAACATAAAATATCGTTCGACACTCGTGCGAAAGACTTTTTCGCACTTGTATCGAAATATACTATTTTGTAACACGTGCATGAACAGCGGTGCTTTTCATGGCAGTTTTGCGAGCTTTGTGAAAGGGCTAGTTTCATAGCAGTTTTGAAACGATAGGTTCGCGATTCCTTCACTGCTTGAAATTGCAGCTTATTTTGCATGTTTGTAAACGTCGGACAAACTCGGATTTTTCATTGCATTCGTAAAGAAAAATATGGTTCGATACACGAGGCCAAAGGATCATTCTGTACATGGAAAAAAAAGATTAGTTGCCATAACCAAGAAATGAGTTGACACAACCAATCGATTATTCTATTTATCTTACAACTCAAATGGTAATACCAACGATTCGAATGGTAATACCGACCATTCGAATGGTAATACTGACCATTCGAATGGTAATACCGACGATTGGATTAGTTAACCTAACTTAATCTCGCGAGAACTAATCGTGAATAGTTGAGGTTACTATTCGATATGGTTGAGGCAACTAATTTTTTTACCATCGTGTGCAGCAAATCGAAACCGTAGTTGCCACAACCAAACATTTCATTCCGTGCACACTGTTTTCGTCCCCTAGCGGATCTGAAGAACCGCAAAATAACCGAAGAGTGACCGGTCGTTATGGAACAAAAAATCACTCCAGAATAACCCAGAAGGAACCTAGTGACCGGCGGGTAACCGTAAAGTGACCCGTAATGAACTCAATGTTCCGTTTCGGGTTACTATTCGCTTATATGAAGATCTTTCAAATAACCGAAAAACAACTTTTAACAAACTGTCGGTTACTTCTGCGTTACTTTAAAGTTTGTTTTTGGTTAAAACATTGGTCGCTTTGCAGTTGCAATCGGGTTCTTTTTTGTTCCAAAATAACGGTCGCTTTGTCGGTTACATTACAGTTGTTTTACGGTAAAACAACTGGAAATGAACCTCATAATGACGGTTACTTGTATGTGACCGTAAAGCAACCACAAAATGACGGTTGCTCGGATCCGCTAGGGTCTTCACGCGAGCAGTGCGCACAACGCTCCTTTGGCCTCTTGTATCGACATATACTATTTCCAAATCCAATCAGCAGAACGTAACAATAACAAAGACAAGTTGTTGGAACGTATGGTTGCTGGACCACACACGATCTTACAACCATATTCAATGACGATACACCACTCGACAACCCAAAGGAAAAGGAGTGAGAGAGAAGTTCCTTTCTCTATCTCTCTCTCTCTCTCCACGGCGAAGCTTTATAAACGAGAGATAAAGGAAGGCTCCCAAATGCAATTAATTCCAACGAGCGTCTGGGCGCGCCATCTCACCGCGAATTCTCTTCCCAGGGGTGCGGAGGCGCAGGCAAAGCCGAGCGAAGCAAACGGGCTCCGGGGGTACAAGGACACCCACGAGGTCCTCGCGCTCGCGCTCCCTGCCCGGGGAGAATGAGAACCGACGGCCCTCGCCGTGCGCTATACTCTATACGTGCGCTATATCCCTGTGGACTCCTTTCAAAATGACGTTGCGGTAGCCCGCAACACACTTGCTCACCCACACATCCACCGTTGTGGCGAGCATGTGCACAGGCCGGAGCCACGAGCATAGGTAGTGCATATACCGTATGACCCTGAAGATATTGGCATCAGGCAATTTTTTTTCCTTTTTTATCTCTGGATTTTATTTTCGCCTAACCAATGCTAATTTCTTTAATGTCAATAAGGCAGTTGTCCTAGTTTCCAATAGATCCTACAATTATTACTATTTAAAATTAATTTTTGCAGTCATATTTCCCAGTTCATTTTCTTGGAGTTATCTTAAGAACGTAAGAATATAAGTATTAGTATTAGTGGAAATCAGTAAGTTTTATTTATTTCTTTAACAAGTACTATTTATATTTGAAGAGAATAATAATAATTATTATTCTCTTTGAAGAGAATAATAATAATTATTATTCTCTTCAAATATAAATAATACTTGTTAAAGAAATAAATAAAACTTACTGATTTCCACTAATACTAATACTTATATTCTTACCTTCTTAAGATAACTCCAAGAAAATAATAATTATTATTATTCTCTTCAAATATAAATAATACTTGTTAAAAATAAAATAAAACTTATTACTATTATTATTGATATTTGGAAAAAAAACTGTCGGTGTAAAAGATTTATCCTTTATCGGTTTCGGTATTGATATTTTCAGAGGATGGATTATTGGTTCAAAAAATAAAGGAGATACGTTTGTTTATTTATTTATTTATTTATAGAAAAATATTGCGACTCAGACGCTGTGTACTTTTGAAATTTGACGTAAAATTACCTAATGTTGCGTTCCAAATTGAATTACAAATTATCAGCAGGCCGTTTATAAAATGTTCACAGTTTCAATATTTTTATCGAAATTTCTCTAATACGTGCTCAATATCTCAGCCATTTTCACTATATATCTCACGTACCTCTTATAAATGCATAATTTATCCGAGAATCTTTAAACAATTAAAAGATGTCTAGAGAACATAAAAAATTTTCATATATTTCAAGAACAATCATCTAACAAAATAAGATATTTCCAAGCTTATTAGAAATCTTTAAATTCAACCGAAAGCTACTTTTACCAACAGCAAAAATCTTTCAAATTCAAATTTTTTAAATATAAATATGCCTTGTTATAAAATCCGATTATTACTATTACATTTATCCTTTAAACCAAATATTAAAATTTTACACGCCTCCAAATATTGAAAAAAAGTATGATCCGCCATTGAAAAAAAAGTAGAACCTTGCACTTTGCTTCCTCATTATTTTTCGCGATTTACAAAGCTACCTCTATGAGGAAGTATGTTATTCAATTTTTGGCTTCCTCGTAGAGGAAGCTTTGTAAATCGCGAAAAATAGTGAGGAAGCAATGTGCAAGGTTCTACTTTGCATCCTTGTTTTAATTAGATAAATATACATGTTGTGGATTCGCTTTTTCTATTTCGTTATTACGTTATTTCGTGATTATTAGAGCGTTTCCGAAAGTGAATGTGATAATGTATATTTTTAAAAATAATTCAACATTCTATAAAATCAAAAATTTCATACCGTTCGTCACTAAATTATACATATATAATAGCTAAATATTGTTTCATTTATATACAAAATTTGAGCTCGCTATCTTACGTTTTGCAAAAGTTACAATAGAGCGATAATGTCAATTTTTTGAAAAATTCAAAACATCATAAAATTTGAATGGTTCAACCGATCTTAACCAAATTTAATAGCGATCACCGGCGTATGAAAGCTCACATTCACACCAATTTTAAGATCAATATCTCGAAAATTGAAAGAGTTATCGCGTAAACAGACATTTTTCAAAAAATTTAAAAACGCGTAATAATTTAACGATGAAGTGGATTTTAACAAAAATCTGTATGAACGACGAGGCTTGATCTCTCTATCTATGGTCCAAATTTCTTGATATCTCAAGGCATTCCCGAGTTATAAAGATTTACATTTTTCGATCGTGTAACATACACGCACACACATACACATACACACACACTCAGAAAAAGCTTGGTTAGAATTACCAAAAAATTGGTGAAAAACGTTATCAAAAAACTTGGTGGGCACAACCAAGTTATTGACTAACATAACCAAGTTATTAGCTAACATAACCAAGCATTTGGTAAGACAATCAAGTATTTAGTAAGCATAATCAATAACTTGGTTGAGCCTACCAAATTTTTCTTGGTAAAATTTTTAACCAATATCTTAGTAAGCCCAACCAAGCATTTTTC
The DNA here is from genome assembly GCA_963970395.1 of Ephialtes manifestator. NCBI lineage: Eukaryota > Metazoa > Arthropoda > Insecta > Hymenoptera > Ichneumonidae > Ephialtes > Ephialtes manifestator. The sequence goes on from OZ019976.1 coordinate 21,175,974, forward strand.
TCCGTGCACACACACACACACACACACACACACACACATACAGACATTTTTTCTAAATCACTTTTCTCGACGTTTTGGCCCATTCTGAGTGTACTGACATGAAAATCTTGAAAAAAAAATTTTTCATGAAAAGAATGCTTCTTCTATGAGGAAGCAAAATTTGCCGAATTATAAGAATCCCTTGAAGATCAATTTGATCCCACAAAAAGCGATTGCATTTGTGCACTTGTAGACACGTGGGATTTATTATCCACAGTTTGACGGTTTCGTAAATAAATTATCTACAGCTGGTACTAAAATAATTCGTGGGTTCATTCCCCGCGGATTTTTACAGCACTGTAAGTGTATCGTTCTTTGATACTCTCATCGCCCCGTTCAGCCTCCCGGGGAGCGAAGGAGAGCTACAGAATGCACAGTATAATTTTAGTCCTCAGGGCCTATGCCGAGTGTGCGTAAGAGAGAAAGAGAGAGAGACAGCTCGACTGAATTTCGTTTGAATGAAGCAATTTGTGCGCTAGGCGTAACCCAATTGAGACCCTTGGGTGCCGGGAGCGGGTAGTTTTCACTAGGCGAAAGCGCCACCGATAAATCAACCAGTTGCGCCAGCCGCATACTCGACTAGCACGCCCCTACCATGTACCCAGATGGCTTAATTTCATTGCGGGCTCCGACACCACCCTCGACGGATATTATACTGTATTACTGTACCGAACAGCCAGAGGCTCTAAAAACTTTACCGCGTTATCACTTCACCAGCTTCATAACACTAATACTGATATCCTTACGTTCTTAAAAGACATCAGAGCTGATAGAATGAAAATATACAACGGGGACGATAAAATCCTGATGAACTGCAAGGGGATTTTGATTTTTTATTCATCTATTGCTATTTTTATCTATTGTATCTATTGATATTTTATTCATCTATTATATATTCATTTAGACATAATTCCAACACTGAAAAAAAAATGTCATTGATTCAATAAATCCATCGTTTGCGGGCTGCCAAAATCAAGCGTTATCTACTTAATTTGAGTTCTAATTCCTCAAATTCCATACGAGATCGAAATAATAACTCTAAAATAAGCAAAATAATATTTTATTATTTCAATGTTAAATGGAATTGGACGAATAAGAACTAGAGTTAATTCAAAAATACTTCTTTTGGCAGCCCGCAATGATGGATTTATTGAATCAATGACATTTTTTTTTCAGTGAAGAAAATGAACTGGGAAATATGACTACGAAAAATTGATATAAAATATTAGTATAAATAAGCAATAATAAAAAAAAAATCTGATATCTTTATGTTAATAAAAAACATCAGCGCGTTATCAACTTAATTTGAATTCTAATTCCTCCAATTCCATACGAGATCGAAATAATAACTCTAAAATAAGCAAAATAATATTTTATTATTTCAATGTTAAATGGAGTTGAACGAATAAGAACTAGAGTTAATTCAAAAATACTTCTTTTGGCAGCCCGCAAACGATGGATTTATTGAATCAATGACTTTTTTTTCAGTGAAGAAAATGAACTGGGAAATATGACTTCGCAAAAATTGGTATCAAATATTAGTATAAATTAGCAATAATTAAAAAAAACACTGATATCTTTATGTTAATAAAAAATATCAACGCTGATAAAATGAAAATTTGCAATCGGGACAGTAAAAAATACTTGTTATAAGAAAAAAATAAAACATAGTGCTTTCCACTAATACTAATATTTATATTCTTACGTTCTTAAGATAACTCCAAGAAAATGAACTGGGAAATATGATTTTGCAAAAACTAATTTTAAATGGCAATAATTTTTGTTGAAAAAATGATATTAAAAAAAGGTATGAATATAAATTATGGTAATTATTTGTAAGACTACAAATTAATTGAATAAAAAAGTATGTTTATCATTATTTTTTGTGCTGGTGGTATACTTTGTAGAAAGGGTTTTTTTTGTCAAACTAAAATCGAGTATTACATATTTTTATTGAATAAAGAATTCGCATTTTTTATTCCTTCACATAATTACTTATAGGTATGTGAACGAAAAGAAATATTTTATTTAACTTTTGTATTAAAATATTAAATCTGTTTCTGGTAAGTAGATAAGGGATGGAAAATTGACTGGATGACTTGAGAGGCCAAGCACCGAATTATTCAGTCATATAGAAAAAGCCCTGCAAAGGTTCATACATACTACCTGAATTACAGTCATTACTGCAGAAACTCCGACCGAAGTCTCACCAATGAAGTTTGATGGACTAAATTGGATTTGAAAAACCTCATCATTTATAAAAAGATTCAGAAAAGGAATTTTTTTTAGTAAGCTAACCGAAACAATTATCCTCATCGTGTAATTAAATTGAAAAAAAAAGAAAGTACTTCCCTTGGGACGATCAGTAAATAGAAAAAATTAATTAAATAAACTCTGCCAGGAGAAAAAAGGATGAAGCTAAAATATCGACAAAAGGCTTACGTGGAATGAGGTTAGCGAAAAAAAAATTGCAAAGTTTTTGCACATATTTAAATTTAATATTTACTCAACTTTTTTTTGCCTTTAACATGTAAATTAAATTTCTTGCCAATATTTTACGACGAATACATATACATATTTTCGCACTTACGTAATCGTTAAGGGGCTAATAGTGCATTTCCTTAGTTCCAAGTAGTATTTTATGATTTTTCTTTGAACAACTGCGAGATAAATTAAGGATGAGGTCGCGTTCGAAGAATCAGTGTTCGAGGACAAAAATGATTATATACGAATGAGAACAAGGACAAGAGGCAACACCATCGAGGATTAGTAAACACCAGAAGATGAACAATTGTCTGACAAATTATTGTGGAGCATAAAGAGTCATATTTGACATTTGGAATCCGGAAATAATAAGCCCTAGATGTTTCGGTCTTGGCTGAGGGAACAGGTGAAGCGTGGCTCGCTAAGAGAAAAGTGAATGCGCGAGATCGATCGATCCCGGCAGAGCCGTTGACCTACATTTACGTTCCGTCTGCGACTCTATCCACTACCGCTCACAGACTCTTCTATATGCGCATATAAGATTAGGTGCAGCATTGCATTGTACTGCCTATCGATTGATTTCCATCGATTGACCCTTAATGGGAAAGAAAATATCCAACTGCAGGTACTCAATTTTATCAAATTTTTCCATCTACATTTTGTATGAATGCTTGTAAACGATTTCTGCAAAACCATTTTTGAAGAAATAAGCACAATTTTTCTGTAGAACTATTTCGAAAAAATGTTATGCCCTAAATGGAAGAAAAATAGAACAAATATGATACAATTTCGACATCTACCTTTACATAATTTCGGCGAAACCATTTTTCACAACCACTTAAGCGCATCTTTTCTGAAAACCAATTTCGAAAAAAATGTTCTTTAATAGGATTTTTTGCGAATTCGTTTTTGAAAATCCAATAAAGACATTTTTCTGCAGAATCATTTCGGAAAAAAATGTTGTACAGTTATTAGTGTGTTTTTTAGATTTATACTCTTCTCAAGAATACAAAAATAATGTTTACGATGATTTTGTAAAAAAAAAGATTGATTTACTTATAATCAGAGTTTTAAATTTGCATTAATTCAAGAAATAAAGTTTTTAATAAAGTTGATTTTGCAGGTACTCAATTTTATCAAATTTTTCCATCATACATTTTGTATGAATGCTTGTAAACGATTTCTGGAAAACCATTTTTGAAGAAATAAGCACCATTTTTCGGTAGAACTATTTCGAAAAAATGTTATACCTTAAATGGAAGAAAAATAGAATATAAAATTTGAAATTTGATACAATTTCGACATCTAATGGGAAAGAAAATATCCAACTGCAGGTACTCAATTTTATCAAATTTTTCCATCTACATTTTGTATGAATGCTTGTAAACGATTTCTGCAAAACCATTTTTGAAGAAATAAGGACAATTTTTCCGTAAAACTATTTCGAAAAAATGTTATGCCCTAAATGGAAGAAAAATAGAACAAATATGATACAATTTCGACATCTACCTTTACATAATTTCGGCGAAACCATTTTTCACAACCACTTAAGCGCATTTTTTCTGAAAACCAATTTCGAAAAAAATGTTCTTTAATAGGATTTTTTGCGAATTCGTTTTTGAAAATCCAATAAAGACATTTTTCTGCAGAATCATTTCGGAAAAAAATGTTGTACTGTTATTAGTGTGTTTTGTAGATTCATACTCTTCTCAAGAATACAAAAATAATATTTACGATGATTTTGTAAAAAAAAAGATTGATTTACTTATAATCAGAGTTGTAAATTTGCATTAATTCAAGAAATAAAGTTTTTAATAAAGTTGATTTTGCAGGTACTCAATTTTATCAAATTTTTCCATCTACATTTTGTATGAATGCTTGTAAACGATTTCTGCAAAACCATTTTTGAAGAAACAAGCACAATTTTTCCGTAGAAATATTTCGAAAAAATGTTATACCTTAAATGGAAGAAAAATAGAATATAAAATTTGAAATTTGATACAATTTCGACATCTAATGGGAAAGAAAATATCCAACTGCAGGTACTCAATTTTATCAAATTTTGCCATCTACATTTTATATGAATGCTTGTAAACGATTTCTGCAAAACCATTTTTGAAGAAATAAGGACAATTTTTCCGTAAAACTATTTCGAAAAAATGTTATGCCCTAAATGGAAGAAAAATAGAATATCAAATTTGATACAGTTTCGACATCTACCTTTACATAATTTCGGTGAAACCATTTTTCACAACCACTTAAACGCATTTTTTCTAAAGATCAATTTCGAAAAAAATGTTCTTTAATAGAATTTTTTGCGAATTCGTTTTTGAAAATCAAATAAAGACATTTTTCTGCAGAATCATTTCGGAAAAAAATGTTGTACAGTTATTAGTGTGTTTTATAGATTCATACTCTTCTCAAGAATACAAAAATAATGTTTAAGATTATTTTGTAAAAAAAAAGATTGATTTAGTTATAATCAGAGTTGTAAATTTGCATTACTTCAAGAAATAAAGTTTTTAATAAAGTTGATTTTATAGTTATGTTTTAAACTCATATTCAAGCTAATATTGGCAGTAACGGCGAAAAAAATTAATATGTACGTGCCTCCATTACTTTTTCAATGTTTTAACTACGTTTTTCCATTTTTTTCAAAAAGATTACTGTAAAATATTATAGAAATTATTGTTTAATTTTCAGTTTTTCAAAAATTTACACACTATCATTGCTGCATATTATTATCACAAAATCATAAATATAAAGCAAATTATACGATTATCTTTACTTTTTTTACTATCAAGAATTTACAACTTTCAGCAAAATTATTCATACTAATGATCCCAATAATAGAATCAGCATAATAAGAATCACATTAATGAGATGATTACACGTTCCTCTAATTTAAAGAAAAATATTTCGTTTTAGTTAAGTCGCAAAAAAAAACATGATTCCATACCCTTTTGACTTTCAGTTTGCATAAAAGTGCAGTCGCACTTATGCAACAATGTTAGGATAGGACGATAACATGTAAAGATTTTCGTAATTTAAAAATACGATATCCGTAAATATTACACCCATAGTTTAAATAAATCTTAATTTCACTAAGATGTATTTTTCCTAAAAATTTACGAGCGTGTTGCAAAGCTGTCTCCTCCAAACACTGCCTATAAAAAAAAGCGCGCGATGCACAATAAGACATCGAGCAGATGATAACAGCAGCGAGAAGCCCGACAGATTAGGCGCACATCGAATTCTCTCGCCGTTTATACGTCACACAGAAAGGCTAAGAGTAATTATTTCTCTATAATAAAGTCTGAACACTCAGTCAGCTGCTAGACAGCATTAAACACCGAACAGCCAGACAGTAAAGGGTAAGCATATCGGAGATGGAAAAGGAAGTGTGTACAGAAAGGGAAATACACAATATATTCTAGTTTTGTACACAGCCATTGAAACATTTTGTAAGACGTTGTAAATAGTCGTCCTCGTCGAAGCCTCGTATGTTCCTGCAGCCGAATTATGGTCGTAATTCTCTATTGCATAGACTTCGGTATTTCCAGCAAGATATAAGTAAATTAGGCACTACGTGTCGAGTCTGCGGCAGCCAGAGGGCCCTTTATAAGCGTTTATGTTGGAAACTATATACCACGTATATATCGTATACAACGAGAGTATGTAGAACGTAGAGAGAGCAACAGGGACATGCGGCGAACGCGTATTGAATTAATGCGTAATTGCGTACACGAATTGCCGCGTGGATGCGCATGTTATGGAGTTTCATGGGCATATAATGATAACAGTTGTAATACAGCCGCGAAAACGAGTATAGTAATTTGTCAACAGGAGCAGCAGCAGCAGCGATAGTACACATTAGTACTATATTAACAAAAGTAGAATAAGTACAGTCAACAATCAGTAAGTAGTATGTAGTTAGTAGTAGTATATTGAATTGCATGATCGTCGTGAAACATCTAAGCCGAAGGGGCGAACATCTAAACACCATACAGGCTGTTATCTCTCACCCGTTAGGCCCGTTCGCACTATAGTTTAACGAAAGTAACAGGAGAATACTGCGAGGAACGAGCGAGCGAGAGATTAATTCACGCAGCGCACTCACGTTATATCGACGAGGGAGATGATTTAGCAGGCACGACGGAGAGAAGCGTACAACGCGAACTAAACACCGGATCGTCGGGTTGTAAGCAAGTATACGCGATTATATATATATCTATATACGTATACACATCATATATACATATATATCCGCGGAAATCGTCCCCTCCGTAGCAGCTCTCACGGACTCAACGAACTTTGATGTTTCCTCCTCTCTCCGTTTAATCGAACGCTTGTTTATATCGCTTTCGCACACGTTTACGTACCGCGCAATAGTCACGAAGCTGCTTCGTCAGCCTCGTGTGAATCTCTCTCGCCTGTCAATCACCTACGATTGGATATACTAAGCGTAACAAACTGTCCAGTGATGTTATGTCCTCCTCGTTAAATGTATACCCGTGTTACTACGTCCAACAATGCTTTTGCGAGTGATTGTACGAACGACGAAATTGTTACAAGATATATAGCGAATGGAATATAATGAGGCTGCCGCGCGTATGTCAAATATTAGTACGGGAAAGCAGTGTCTGAACGACCGCGACAGCACGACGACGCAACAACGACAGTATATCTCGAAGAAAGGTGGATGGTTGAGACGCTGAGTGTGAAAGAGAGGAAGGGGAAGGGCTGTATATATAGTAAACGAGGCTGCTGCACACCGACAGAACAGTGCAACTGACTATACACACGGTGGCCGTGGTGCCACCTGACAGACTCTGAGAAATTCGAGAAAACAGGATTTCCGTGGTGGCCATGCGCAAGAACTTTAATCGAATTTCGGGGTGTTGCAGTGGCGACAACGTCAGATGCTTCTACCAACTACTTCGGATGTACCCAAGACGGTATATCAAACCAAGAGCATTGCGCGCACCACCGCGCATTTCCTTTCTATTCCATTGCGTCGAATTCTTCTTTTCCTCCCGCTTTTTACCCCCTCCAACCATTCGGATACGCACTCACTCGGAGAGATTATTTTTAATGAGATTCGTCTCGTTATCATCTTGAAGAAAGAGGTTTTTCGGTGTTACTAAACGCGGTACGAAGAGGTTTTCGAATTTTAATGTGATGGTTACTTGGCTTTTTGTCGAATGCTTGTTGCTCTCGACGCACGCAAGGATTTCTTGTGCTGAGATGCATCTCTACGCGCATGACTATGGAAAGCTCACGTTCCCCTACTCTTCAATATTGCACGTTGTGATTTCGCAAATTAAGCACATTTTTTGATAATATTGGAGCTGATTATGAGAATTTTAGCTATTAAAATGATAAGATAATTGTTCGGAACACAGACAGGGGTGATAGATGGGGATGGATTCAATTTTAGGGTATTATACTGCATGTAACAAGTGTTGGCTATAAAATCAACTTGCGCTATCGTAGTCGTCGCACTCGGTGCGCAATAGAACGACGCACAGTGTTTTCTGTGATGAATTTACCAAGCCCTTCGACTCCATTCCTAACTGTTATTGAGGCTGAGATGAATTTGCCATAATGTAAACATGTTATTGTGAAGTAAAGAGAATTCATCGAAAATTTCGCACGATTTCACTGGTATAAATATTTTACGGTGCAATCAGGCGGAATTATTAAGAAACACGGTAATGATTCGTTGCAATCAAGTGTTTTTTTTAAATTGGAAATGTTTTTTAATGATTGTGCATTTGCGATTGTCATAAATATATTACGGTGAAATATTGCGATATTTTCTATTGAATATTTTTAGTTCTTCGTGACTCTTTTTTGAAACCTGTTACATTTTTTAAAGACATGGACTAATCAAGCGGAAGTCTTATATGACTTAGAAGATACTCAGTAAAATGTGGCAACACGATTTAAAATTGGAAATGTTTTGTAATGTTTGTGTATTTGCGACTATCATAAACATATTATGCTAAAATATTGCAATGTTTTCTATTGAATATTTTTAAATTTTTGCCACTTTTTTTTTAAAACAGACATTTTTTTGAAGATTTTGGTATATACATGCTTAATCTTATATTTCATGACTTAGAAGATAGCCAGTAAAAATGTGGCAACACAATGGCGTCAAAATTATAATACTCAGCGACATTTTGTAAGGCAAATAACATAAACTTCTATGTCCGCATCTGGTAACATTCTAATTGCACAGTGTGCTAGATTCCGCATCTTGGCGACACGGAAGCAAAATGCAAAACTTTGCCGTCATAATATCCTCAAATTGATTACAGTAGCCTGCAATCTGCCAAAATGGCATGCCGATTATTTTCTTAACTCGGATAGAGAAATTAATTTTGTCTAAAAAAAAATGTTCGATATAAAAAGAGTTTCCATATTCTCACAATTCAAATAATACAGTTTTTTCAATGATACAAAAAATGAAGACGATAAAATTGGCTAATGCACCAATCGTGCACTATTCAAAATGTTTGCAAATGTACATCGTCGTAAATATCATTCATCATCTGATATATTACATTTAGTACACCAGTGTACTAAAATTACAAATTTTTTATATTAAGTTTCCTAATTTTCACATCTCCCTTGCATATAAAATTTAATATACCAATTTCTGTAAAAGATTATCATTTACCTGCAACGGAAAGTCACACTAAATACATTTAACAGGTTTAAGATCCGCGGCCGATGGCGAATTGGCAAAGTATAATGTAACCTAATAGTAATTATAATTTGCAATACTCAGACTAAAGTAATTATGTATATTCTGCCAATAAATCACGATTATTATTTATTTAATTTATTTTTTTATCAGTATGGCCACAACTGCTCTTATACGAGTTTACATTATTCGAAGAGCAAATGTTAGATTAGCCAATAAAAATGAACTTAACAAGTAGCAAAAAGATTTAGTGTAATAATTATAATTTGCAATATTCAGACTAAAGTAATTATGTATATTCTGCCAATAAATCACGATTATTATTTATTTCATTTATTTCTTTATCAGTATGGCCACAACTGCTTTTATACGAGTTTACATTATTCGAAGCGCAAATCTTAGATTAGCCAATAAAAATGAACATAACATGTAGCAAAAAGATTTAGTGTAATATGTCAATTAATTTATTCCGCTATTTAAAAAAATGCTAATTGCGATTTTGAAGTCGTGACAACTTCGCGCTAGGGTAATTAGACGCTCGGGAATGTTCGTAGTATCTCCGAGGAGCCGAGAATTACCGACTGATAGTGTCAAGTGTCGGTCTCACTCGCTCTTCAACGTGCTTCAACGTTCGCGCAGTCGTGCTCGTAGAGCCTGAACAGTTAGTAGTAATACAACGTGTGTCACTCGATACGTGCGACTGAGAATCATGGCTGCTCCGGCTAAAAGACGCGAAGTAGACGAAACGACAAGAGACAATGACGAAGAACCGATGAGCAGCGACGATAATGAGGAGGAAATTGGTGACGAGCAGCAGGTGAGTCCTGACAAATTTTGTAAGAGCACGAGAAGCGCGAGGGCGTCGCCTGAACCATAACCTCAATCCGGCACATGCGGCTGTTTCTTGAAGCATGCCACCATTTCTCTTTCTAAATATTTCGTAAATATTTCTTTCACGGAGTTTTATAGTTATGAAATCCTTAATAGAGAATAAAAAATTTCTTGTGTCTTGAAATTTTCGTAGTTATATCGATGTATTGCACCATATAGCGAAAGATATCGAACGCGTGTATCTGTGTTTGTACATCTGGCAAGCATGCATGCCGGCAATTCGGGTTGCCGTCCATCCGGCGTCACAACGTGCCGGCTGCGGTTTTCGTACAGATTGCGGCGTTCAGCTAATTTTAGATTCAAGTCTTTGTTCTTCAGTTTTGTAGGCATTTTTTGTTTCGGCGATTATTATGTAAATTGGGAAAGTTATAAAAAAATCATGGGGTTTTAATTTCAACAGCTATTTTTTTAAATGCTGAAATTTTAATGTGTATTTTTCTTATTTTTCGAAAATTATAATCATTTTTGTGTAAATAAGTCAATAATTATAGAAGTCGAGAATGCTTCGCATATATTTTTACAAGCAAAGATTATTTCGATTAGAATTGAATATTTTAAGAGAAGAGGAAAAATCGGTCATTGCAGATATTATGAATTACGATTTTTTGGAATAATAATTGTAAAGTGGACTTCGAGGGTATAAATCCACAGGAAAGGCGGATCAATAATTTTAGATTCAAGTTTTTGTTCTTACGTTTTGTAGCCCATTTTTTTGGCCGATTATTATGTAAAATGGAAAAGTTATAAAAAATTGATGTGGTTTTATTTTCAACAGCTATTTTTTTAAATGCTGGAATTTTAATGTGTATTTTTCTATTTTCTCGAAATTATAATCATTTTTGTGTAAATAAATCAATAATTATAGAAGTCGAGAATGCTACACATATATATTTACAAGCAAAGATTATTTCGATCAGAATTGAATATTTTAAGACAGAGGAAGAATCGGTCATTGCAGATATTATGAATTACAATTTTTTGTAATAATAATTCCAAAGTGAACTTCAAGGGAAAAAATCGACCGGAAAGGCGGATGGATAATTTTAGATTCAAGTTTTTGTTCTTCAGTTTTGTAGGCAATTTTTGTTTGGGCGATTATTATGTAAATTGGGAAAGTTATAAAAAATTGATGTGGTTTTATTTTCAACCGCTATTTTTTTAATTGCTAGAATTTTTATGTGTATTTTTCTATTTTCTCGAAATTATAATCATTTTTGTGTAAATAAATCAATAATTATAGAAGTCGAGAATGCTACACATATATATTTACAAGCAAAGATTATTTCGATCAGAATTGAATATTTTAAGACAGAGGAAGAATCGGTCATTGCAGATATTATGAATTACAATTTTTTGTAATAATAATTCCAAAGTGAACTTCAAGGGAAAAAATCGACCGGAAAGGCGGATGGATAATTTTAGATTCAAGTTTTTGTTCTTCAGTTTTGTAGGCAATTTTTGTTTGGGCGATTATTATGTAAATTGGGAAAGTTATAAAAAATTGATGTGGTTTTATTTTCAACAGCTATTTTTTTAATTGCTGGAATTTTAATGTGTATTTTTCTATTTTCTCGAAATTATAATCATTTTTGTGTAAATAAATCAATAATTATAGAAGTCGAGAATGCTACACATATATATTTACAAGCAAAGATTATTTCGATCAGAATTGAATATTTTAAGACAGAGGAAGAATCGGTCATTGCAGATATTATGAATTACAATTTTTTGTAATAATAATTCCAAAGTGAACTTCAAGAGAAAAAATCGACAGGAAAGGCGGATGGATAATTTTAGATTCAAGTTTTTGTTCTTCAGTTTTGTAGGCAATTTTTGTTTGGGCGATTATTATGTAAATTGGGAAAGTTATAAAAAATTGATGTGGTTTTATTTTCAACAGCTATTTTTTTAATTGCTGGAATTTTTATGTGTATTTTTCTATTTTCTCGAAACTATAACCATTTTTGTATAAACGACTAAATAATTATAGAAGGCGAGAATGCCTCACATATATATTAAAAAAAAAAAGATTATTTCGATCAGAATTTAATATTTTAGAACAGAGGAAAAATCGGTTGCAGGTATTAAGAATTACGATTTTCTATAATAGTAATTCCAAAGTGGACTTCGAGGGAAGAAATCTACAAAATAGGAGAATTGCATGATGGAATTTTAGATTTAAGTTTTTGTTCTTAAGTTTTGGAAGCAATTTTTCTTTAACTGGTTATTATGAAAATTGAAAAATTTATAAAAAATTATTATGATTTTATTCTCAGCAGCAATTTAATGTTGTGATTTTATTGTGTTACTTATCTCGAAAATTATAACCATTGTTATTTCAATCAAAATTGAATATTTTAGACCCGGAATAAATCGAAAGAAAAATGAGTAATTGCAGACATTAAGAATGATGATTTTCTATAATAATCATTCCAAAAAGTGTTATTAAATTAGTAAACAAATGAAATTTAACAAATTTAATTGTTAAATTAAAGTCATTGATTATCGATTATCTTGATATACAAAATTTTACTTTTAAAAATAGTCCTAAATTGCAGACTACAATTTTTCATGACAAACTTAATAATTAGAGGAAAGATCGAGCAATAACATAGAAACTACCTTTTTTTAAATTCAATAAGACAAGAGAATTCGAATGGCCATTTCCTACACGATTTTAGGGTAACTTGTACGCCGTTTTTTGAGCGCGTGGTGGAGTTTTCGCGTATTTCAAAAAGCCTAATAAGCCTCTCGCTCTTTCAGGGCATGGAAATTCAAGTTGACTTCGAGGGAAGAAATCCACAGGATCCAGATTTCCACGGGATCAAGACACTGCTGCAACAACTGTTTCTTAAGGCTCACATAGATCTTTCTGCTCTGACGAACATAATAATATCACAGAATTACGTGGGCTCCGTGGTGAAGCAATCAGACGACGGGGATGGCTCGGACGATGAAGACAATGACGTTAACGACGTTTTCGGTATTACTACCGTCGTCAATGTATCGGCGAAGCAGGTGCAGTATATTTACATCCATACTTTTAATAAATCACGGTTGTTCTGGCAACTATTGAGTGTCAACTATTAATTTTTTGCTCCTGGTATTATTTTTATATTTACAGTTTACGTGATTTCCTTTCTTACTATCTTTACTGCAACGAATTAAAACCGAGTAAAGTAAGAATCGAACAGGTCAAAGCAGTTTAAAAAATAAAAATAGTTGCATGAATTAACAGTTAATAGTTGAGCAAAAATATTTGTGTATTTTTGTAAAACATCCAAATACCTCCCCGTAATATTAATTTACAAAAAATTGTCACAGGAACTAATAATTAAGGGGTTGCTGGAGTAGATTTTTTTGCCGACTCTGGTCGGTAATTTTTTCGATCAGGATACAGGTGGCGCGGACGTAGACTGTTTACTTTTGGCAAAAGATACTGAATCTCCCGAAAAGCAATATGGCCGCACACGATATATCAGCTGACCTTTGCCGTAGGCTTTAGTAGTTTCTGGAAATTAGATGTGTAAAATCAGACCGGACGTCAATTCTGTGATGATTTCTGAATATTCGGAAACCATCAAAATGTCAAATACACAAACCAAATCCATGTATAGTGTATACTATGGTCACGTTGCAAAGGCTCGGAGCTTTTGCCAAAAGAAAACAGACTATATCGGCGCCACTTGTGTTCCAATCAGGAAACTTCATTTGCGCTCTTCTTGACCCACTCTGGTCGCGAACAGACTACGTGAACGTAGTCTGGGTTTTGCGTGGATTCCTTTTGTGTAATTGACTTTTCGACGCTCGTGGAATATTCAGAGAACGCTAAAGAATCGACGTACATTTCGATTTAACGTATGTGAGTTCGAGAATCTTTTATATCTTACCAAACAGGCGATGCTGTCAAACCCTGGCGGCCAATTTGATTTCGGGAGGCTTAGTAATATCCGATTTTTTTTAATTTATTGTACGTTTTTACCAAATATTTGAATATACATCCACTCGTTTATGTTGATATTACAACCGTGTACAATTTGAAACATGTGTGTAGCGTATTAACGAAGAATAATCAAAACTACGAAAAAGCCTGTTTTTACCGACCAAAGTCGGTAATAAAATCTACTCCAGCATCCCCTTAATAGAATAAAAATCACTCCCCGTCGAGTGATTCTTTTTCTTTATTTTCAAAAATTATCTTCACTAATATCTCGTTTTAATTTTTTATTGCAGAATGACCCCTGTATCCTGCAGCTGAGAGACTTATTGCGACAATTGGCAAGCGACCACGCGACTGACGCAGCCATAAACATCGTGAAAACTGTCCTTGAGAACGGGAATTTGGGTCTGTTGATAAATGAGCGTTTCGTCAACATTCCAGCTCAGATATCCGTTCCCCTTCTCGAGAACCTTATAGCAGAGATGGATCGTGCGTCTCGTAAGAATATGCCCTTCAAATTCGACTATTTCATTCTGATATGCAAACTGTACAAATACGCGGGGAGCGAGAGCGGCAAAAAGCGCAAAAGCAAGAAGAACGCTCCTGAAGAGCCGGACATAATTTGGAGCAATCCGGAGGAGGAAATTCTCGCAGAGGATGCGTATTGCTCCTTCGAATTCTCCGTCGAAAAGGATTCGGACAGTGGACTATCAGGCGCATGGACCGAAGGAGACGATGAAATGGTTCCGTACAGACGAGTTCTCATTCTAGAAGCCTCCAAACTTCGCCCAAGCCTCGACAAGATCAGAAATGTCGTGTCTTAACCGGCCCACATAAATTCTTAATGAATCATTATGACTTAAAGAGACTGGAGAAGAATAATACGTTCCTCATACCTCATTCGCATAAGCTTTTTGCAAGAAACGAAGCAAGCGCGCCACATTATTCGGGAGGTCGCACTATTTTCGTGCGTCGCTACTCGTAGCCATCTACGTGTACTAAGCTTTTTATAATATATCATATATTATATAACAAGATTATTATTATTATTATTATTATTGATATTATTACAATAAGAATGAAATGTCGATATGACGAAGATGAAAACTGCAACGACGATGCGTTTATACATATTTTGGTTTGGTGGTGAAAAACAGAAAGTTTTCTTATTTTTTAAATTCAGTCCTCGCGTAATACGCAATTTTGAGAGTACTTTCCACTTCTTATAGAAAAGTATAATCGCCTGGCATTTATTTGAAAAAAAAAAAAAAAAAAAAACAACGGGTAAAAAAACAGCCAAACAGAATACAAATCGCGGTTTATAAGATAAAAAATGATAAACATTTAAGAAAATTCAAGCCTTAAGCTATTCCTCGCTGAAAGGATTATGATAGCACTTAATGTGCTTCTATTAAATCGTCCTATGTGACTTCTAATGTCATTACAAATATTCGCATTGAAAAAATAATCTTTGCACCAAAATAGTTAACGATTTCTTACGATATCAGAATCTCTGAACGATCGTTACGTTCGCATTGATAACTCGATCGTTATTTGTGGTGTTTTTCTTTAACTACGATGAAAATTGAGTTTCTTTAACGTAGAATCTCGTGGGAAATGGAAAGCACCTTAAGGTATTTAATTTCTCCATTTAGTCGTTACGTAGAAACATCAGTGAATTTGATGGACTGTCTTATCGGTTTGGCTCGTCGTCTCATCGTTCCTAGGATATTCAGCATTTCCGAGACCGCAGGTGACGCAGTCTCAGCTTCCTGTCTTCGTTTCTTTTCGTCCTCTCTCTGTTTCTGCGATTGAATCATACGTTATTGCACAGAAACTTGATTACAATGTTACAGAATATTCTGTATTGTCATTACGATATTACTCACGTCAGTTTGCTTCAGTGTGAATCTTCCACCTTTAATTTGATTTATTATGTCGTCTATAGCTGAAAATAAAGTGAGAATGGTTACAATCGCTCTAAAACTTAGTACAGAACAAAGAGAGGTCAATGAGATCGTTTATGTATATATTTACTTTTATATAATGGTGCACAACAAATTTAATGGAGTTCGAACAATCACAGTAATCATAAAAAATGAGAAACGAGATTATAAAGTCGGTCGGATTAACGATCATTTTTATCTAACGTAAATTAAGAAACAAGGTAATTATTTCGTTAGATTTTTACTGGTACGGAGAATCGTTTAATTTTGCTATATATTATTTAAGACCCATTCTAGTAGTCAAACGTCTCATAAATTGATTTTTAAATTTACCTGGTTGCTGAGGAACAGCGAGAGTTTTCTTCGGATTTATACCAAGCATGTTTTCCATATCCGATACCGCAGTAGTATTGTGATCGCCCGAGGCCATCCTTTCTCTAGTAGCGAGTTTTATAGATGCCAGAGCATTGCCGGAGGGTAGTTGAGGCGGTGGTGGTGGCGGCGGAGGAGGTGGAGGGGGTGGTGCAATTACCGGAGGATTCTTCAGTTCAGATATTTTCTCTTCCAAGTTTCGAACGACTTCTTCTAACTCTTTGACCGATTTTTCAGCCCGTTCTGCACGTTCGACTACCATCTCGAGCTCAGACTCTGCAAGCTTTAATTTTTCCTCGACGATTTCGAACTCGACGTTCGCTTCCTTTTCCTCTAATTTGTCCTGGAGTATCTGGATCTGCAACTGATGATCCTGGTGCTCTTCCTCGAGCAATCTTTTCAGAGATTCGACCTCCTGAAGAACAGACAACAGTCTGCCATTCGGATCGTCGCCAATTTCGGCCATGAGGAGAGCGCTTTGGTGAGCGAGAACGTTGCGCTCTTTTTGCACCTGGAAAATGGTAAGCAATTAATGAAGAACTTGGCCAGTACGTTAAATTAGTCAGCTTTGAACGCCTTAGATGGATATTTAATGTCCAAACAAATTGGAGAACGAGAAGTTAAAGAAGAACATCAAATTTAACGAGGAAAAAAGCATTAAGCGGGAGAAATTACCCTATCAGCTTCGATCCTCATAATCTTTGCTCTTTCTCTCTCCGAATCGCATTGCATTTTCAATGCCTGAACCTCTTCAGCTACCATTCTGGATACTCGCTCCATATTATCCTTGTGTACCCTCAACTCTCTGATTTTGTGTTCATCTGCAATATGAAAAGAAATTATTTCAGACTATTTCTAAATGAATCATTTTGACGTGACGTGCACAATATCCGAAGTAGAGTTGCAAATGCCCAATACTTGTAGAAATAATGATGATGATACGATCAGCTCTTTAATTATGATTTTATAATAATAACATGTAGCGATTGTAACACGATGATCAAACTTTGGAATGGCTGCGAAAATTATTATTTTTCAATAAAAAGTCACGGTAATCCTTTTGAAAAAATGAAAAAAAAAGTAATACATTACTTATTTCTTCCATTTTTTCCACTATTTCTTGCAATATTAAAGCAAAAATTAGTATTTTTTACAGCTATTCAAATGTTTACAATCTATTTTATAATCACTACATATTATTATTATGACATCATAATTACAAAAAAATCTGTACTGTAAACTATATCTCATGAATTAATGGGGATTTAGTCACTTCTGATCCGAAGTGACATTCGTCATCTTTCTCTCATATCGTGTTTCAGTTTGGTATTCATAAAACCACATGTCGCGTAACTTTGACGTAAGGAATCTGTGGTTTTCTCATAATTACTTATATACATGTTTGAATAAGTTTTTAGATAGTTTGTGAAATGACACATACTTGGGAATTTCCAGACCCTCCCAGGATGTTTCGAATTGCAAAAAATGTTCCCAAGTAATATTAAACTAGCTTTAATCGGGAGAGCAATAGACGTCCTGATAACCGAAATCAACGTAGCATATTTGTTACATTGAGGGAATAGCTATTTTTAAAGACATATGTTTTACTTCAATGAACAAATTTTTTTATAATCAGAGAAATAGCAAAATTCTCTTAGTTATGGATACTACATTTTTAATAAAGGACAAACGCATTTACAAGTAAAAATTGAAAAAAGCAAATTTTCCAAACTACAATTTTTTCAATATTTCGACAAACAGAAGTGTGAAAAATACGAATCAACGGTCATTGGAGATTAAAGTACTAATAGACATATAAAAACGAATTCGAGCCGTGTTTTTAAAGGTAGAAATATAACATTTCATCACTAGGGAGACAAGACGTTTTTTCTACCAAAGAAAAATAGTATATTACGCCACTAGGGAGGGAAAGTAGACTATGTCCAACCGCGTGTAAGATTACCACCCGAGCCGAAGGCGAGGATGGTAAACACGCGGTTCGGGATAGTCTACTTTCACTCCCCAGTGGAGTATACTATTTTTCACCATATCTGCAGCGGAAAGTTCGAATTACGTAAAGCCCATAGGGCGGGAAGTCGAACTTTACGCGCAGGTATGGTGAAAAAGTTTTTCCCTGGAATGTTCAACGAAATTTTTCTTTCTGAACGGAGGACTGAAAAGGTAAATGATCATGCATACCTCTACTTCTCAATGCTCTTTCTTCGTCCAGTTGAGCAGAGGCAAGTGCAGCTTGTTCCTGAGCCTCAAATTCCTGCAGCCTCGCCGCATTTAATTCCGTCTGAAGTCGTGCCACTTCTTGACTGAGTTCTGCATCAAAGAATAATCGTAAAAAGTGAAATCGAAAAGTTAAGATAACCTCGTAAAAATAACTACGTACCCGTAACCGTTTCTCTCAATTGCTCGATATCAGCGTCCGAGTTGTTGTCGACTTCGTCCGAAAGTTCGACCTCCCCTGGCAAGCCATCGGGACGCGAATGAAGAAATTGTTGCACGAGCACTTGCGAACGTCTCTTCAACTCCCGATTTTGTTTGTACCACTAGGTTTGAAATCGTCGATTAAAGACATTATTTTCGAGTCATGCCAGTAAGAACTGCAGGCTTCGATAGTGATAACACGCCGAGGGGTAATTTGAACAACTCGGATATCAAAACTAGTCTTACCTGAGACGCTTGTTGCATCGCTTTGTGCATGGCTCCAGTCTCAACGTCATACTGTCGTTTAAGCTGCTCGTACTCCTTGCAAACAGCCTCAGAGACTACAAACCGAAATAACGTTAGAATATTGTATAATATCTAGCGAGCGAGACGCTCCTTCCACTTAAAAATAATCGTCGAGCCTTTGGCATTGACTGTGGAGTATATAATATTCACTGCACCTGTACGCAGCTTGTGAAGTTTTCGATCCTTGTCTTCGTTCTGTGACTGTAAAGTTTCATTCTCCTTTTGCAATTGTCGAAACTTTCTCTGCAACTCAGCCTGCTCGCGGTTCACTGCAATAAAATTACGCACTTATAAATTCTTTGTCGGCAAAAAATAAGAGTCTTGGTCAATTCTCCAATTATCCATGCCCAAAAATGTCACAGATGCTGTTAAATAATTAAATCTTAAATTTGAAGTAATTTTGGGAAATTGCGTCAAACGCGTAATTAAAAAATATAGTATGACAAATAAAGTACCTTGGGATTTCAATACAGAGGTATAAATCCTCATTACTTTGAGAAATAATATTTTTAGTACAGTTCGTTTTGTAATTTAATTTCATAATGATAGTCTGTACCGATTATAATCGCTGAAAGTTAGTATAAAATCATAATTACAAAGTCAATTATATCATCAACTTCATTTCTAAAATGAAGGGAATTACAACTGTGATTTAATAGTTAACGGAAGTTAATTCAAGTTGAACTAATAACTTATTGACATAGTAATTTTGCCGACGAAAATGTTCGTATCGGATTGTTAATAGTGCTGCAAAAATACTAATGACTCTCATGAGCAATTAACGGAGAAAATTGCGTTTCATTGTCCTAACTTCCACAACCCATTAGTGAACTTTGAAAAAAATATTCATTGACCAATTTCGTAATGACCACTGTTGTAGCTTCTAGATATGAGAGCCGATAACCGAGCCTCAGCATTTCTCGGGACATACAGTAATCACGTCTAAAGCGACTGCAAAAACTAGCGTAAAATCAGAAGTACACTAAGCTAAGCGTGCAGGCATGAATGAATCACGAATAAGTTAAAGCCTTATAATGTCCTACGATATTTTTTTTCAATTCTCTAAAAAATTTTTCAAAAACTAGCGTAAAATCAGAAGTACACTAAGCTAAGCGTGCAGGCATGAATGAATCACGAATAAGTTAAAGCCTTATAATGTCCTACGATATTTTTTTTCAATTCTCTAAAAAATTTTTCATATTTTAATTCTTTTATCGTCGATATTCTAACTGAATTTCTGTGTACTCAGAATATTAAAAGAATAAATCCGAATTAAATTTCCTTCTAATCAAGAACCAAGCCAAATTTTTATGCTTGTAAAAAATAATACCAGAATATCGAAATATAGATAAACGTCTGCAGCAAATCCAAATTAAATTTCTTTCTGTAAATCTAAATTAAATTTCCTTCTGATCATGAATTAAGCCAAATTTTTATGTTCGTAAAAAATAATACCAAAATATCGAACTATTTTTCGATAAACGCACACCAGTAATTTTGCAGACGTACGAACTCGTAGCAGATTGTTAATGGGATTAGAAAAATACTAATTATTCTCATAAGCACTTAGAAACAAGAAGATTACGTTTCATTGTACCAACCGCCCAAAACCATTAGTCAACTTTTGAAAAAAAAATTCATTGACCAATTTCATAATGGCTACTATTATAGCTTCGAAATACGAGAGCCTCAAAATCAGGTACAACAATCACGTACAAAGCCCCTGCTAAAACTAGCACACAACTAGCAAGTACACTAAGCTAAGCGTGCAGGCATGAATGAATAACGAATAAGTTAAAGCCTTATAATGTCCTACGATCTTTTTTTTTTTTTTCAATTCTCTAAAAAATTTTGCATCTTTTAATTCCTTTATCGTCGATATTCTTACTGAATTTCTGTGTACTCAGAATCGTAAAAGAATAAATCCAAATTAAATCTCCTTCTGATAATGAACCAAGCCAAATTTTTATGTAGGTAAAAAATAATACCAAAATATCGAACTATTTTTTGATAAACGCACAGCAGTAATTTTGCAGACGTTCGAAATCTTAGCAGTACAAAGATACTAATGATTCTTCTAAGCACTCAGAAACAAGAAGATTACGTTTCATTGTACCAACCGCACAAAACCATTAGTCAACTTTTGAAACAAAAAAATTCATTGACCAATTTCATAATGACTATTATTATAGCTTCGAAATACGAGAGTCTCAAGATCAGGTACAGCAATCACGTATAAAGCGCCTACTAAAACTAGCATACAACCGCAAGTACACTAAGCTAAGCGTGCAGGCATGAATGAATCACGAATAAGTGCCGGCGCGACTGAAGAGCAAGGTCCACGTGCTCGCAAGAATACGCTGGGCGTGCCGTCCTCAGTCTTAAGTCGTGAGCTCATGCTACAGCGTCGTAAATCTTTCCTGCAGCGTTCAAACCCGTCCCATCTTAAGAGAACAGATCGCGACACTAATAGACGTACAAAATTGACTCTACAAAGGCGGGAGTTCTCGATAAACGCCAATTGTCGCATAAATTACAATTACAAACAAACGACGACAATAGTCTTAAATTACCAGACTCCGACTTGTGTAGCAGAGTTTTCCGCATTCGTTCGGACTCCTCGTATTTTGTTTTCCATCTACCGTCCGACGAAGAGCTGTTGCTTCTGTTTAATTTTGAATTTTCGTAGCTGCTTCTCTTCACAGGAGAGGATAACGGTGATGAAGAGGAAGATTGTAGTCGATCCTCTGTGCGTTCGAGACTCGAACGCAAAATCGGTGCATCGTTACTCGCATTGTTGTTTAGTCCTGCCGAATTGTAGAGCTTGTTGTTGGGCTTGGCCGGTGAATGGTTTACCGCATCCTGCAATCTTTCGAACGAGGCTCTCTGAGCCGCGACGGATATTCTACTCCGTCCCACGACGTTTTCGCCAACACGCTTAAATACGTTCTGGTGCTGTTGATTATGATGATTGTTGTTATTCTGATGGTGATTGTGCAGCATTCGGTTATCCGAGGGCTTCACCAGACTCGGAATCTTTGGCACAGGAATGTGTGAATGATTTGCATTGCCCTGAGTGGATAGCTGGAGTCTCGATTGCGAAGTCTCCATCGTCCCACCCTGAAGAACTATATTGAACTCGCTCTTATTCATTTCTTCCTCTGCGTGAGAACATCTGCTTTCACCTATTATCATACAAAAATAAATATGAATTAAAACATGGAGAAAAAAAATTACATTGAAGTTTGCATCGTTTCAATGCAATGAAATAATTTTTTTACGACCCCAAATAATTATGAAATATGAATTAAAACATGGAGAAGAAAAATTACATTGAAGTTTGCATCGTTTCAATGCAATGAAATAATTTTTTTACGACCCCAAATAATTATGAAAGGTTTACATAACAATAATAATGATTAGCTAATTTTTTTAATTTTTAATTTTTATAAAAATATCGCTCGATTGCAAGAGATTCAAAAAGATTGATTTCTGGAGATCAAATGTTGGTAAACTTTTGCATTATTGTTTAATACGTGGGGAAATAAAAATATTCAGAAATTATTGATTTTGTAGCAAATATGTAGTTTTCTGAATAGTATTATAGATTCTAATAATGAATTATGGATTCGGGCGAAGGAAAATTTGTTTCATATATTATAGGCCGATTTATATTTCCACAAATTATATTATACTTTATAGTAGAGTATCATGGTTGAAGCTATGCGAGACGCAGAATTTTGTATTATATCTAAAATTATTACAGAAATATTAATAAGAACATAGAATGTCTGGAGATAATACGTTGACATATGATGCATTTTTGTCGGCAATTAAAACTCAATAAAGATACGGAATCGCTTTCACCCCTGATTTTCACTCATTATCAGACGTCTAGTTCATAGTTTAAAAAATGTTATGAAAATATTAACGTTAGGCTGTCGCTGAAAGAAGTAAGTCGTTTTGTTTGTTAATCGAGAAATGCGAAAAACGACTTATTTCGTTCAGCGATCGCCTAACGTTAATATTTTCATAACATTTTTTAAACTATGAACTAGACGTCTGATAATGAGAGAAAATCAGGGGTAAAAGTTGAGAAAAAATAAAAATTGAAAATAAATTCCAAAATGTTTTTTGTCGTTCTGAGACGTTTTGAAGTTAACATTTTTTTCTAAAATTTCGAACATAAACTAGGAATTAACTAGGCGTTAACAAGATGATATGAGCGGTGAGAGATCACAAAAAATGAAGAAAAAAAAATCTTTTCGAAAATTTTCAAAATTGTTGAGCGACCTTTAAATAATTTTTCACAATCTCCATTTTTCATGAGAATTATTTTTTCACCGAAAACAACTATGTTATGGGGTGAGACCAAAAATTAAAAAATACAGATGAAATTTGGGTCACCCCACTGATTAGTTACCAGTACCATCTTAATTTCTCTCAGTGTACTTATATGTGGAAGAAAGAATACAAAATCTGCCGGACATTTCTGTGAGTGCACTCAACAGACAGGAAATTGACGATATAGTGCACTATGCACTATTAGTAGGTTTTCGGAGAGCAAGTGCAACCCCTTAGCGAATGAAGGATAGAAAAGGAGAAACTCTCTCTTCGTTAGAGTGAGAGTTTCACCACGCAGGGTTAATAATCTTTGGGAGTATCTAAAAATACATCCCCGCGTGTTGCTCCGTTTGCACCCCCCGAGAGTAGAGCTAGAGAGAAACGAGACCTGCCGCTATAGAAATTACAACAGCTGCGTCGCGTACGTAACGAAACTTTGCTTTTATTACGCATTTACTCTTGTATAATTTATGGACCACACGATCGTTTTAATAACCCGAAAAAAATAACACAACGTTGCAATTTTTAGTCTTTCGTCATCAAATTCCAATTAAGATATTAATAAAAACATAATATGAAAAAGATGAAAAATAATGGAGATTTTACTTAATTTTCTTTTATAATTATACAGAATTTACGGTTTAGCTGCTTTTTTAGCGATTGTAGACAAAAGGTTTTATTTTTCTATTTGTATCGATTCAAAAAATAGTAATAATAATATTGAGAAAAAAATACCAACAAATATAAAAAAATAGTAGAAGTTTCGCTTTTTAAATATTTAACATTTTACAAAAATCTGTTGCACGTAATTTTTTCATACAATGTTGTTGTTGTCGATTTTAAAATACCAATTTGAAAAAGATGAAACAAATCATGGAGATTTAGTATAATAAAAAATCCCAACATATCGAAAAAAATAATATACGCTTTTTAAATATTTAACATATTACGAAAATCTGTTGAACGGCATTTTTTAATACAATTTTGTTGTTGCCAATGAAAAAAATACTTTAATCACGCTTTTTTCGCTCGGAATTGACGGAATCTTATGAATTTCTTATCTTTATTGTATTCACGTACGCACCTTAAAAGTAATCCGTACAAAATCAACTTTTTATTTTATAACACATATCACTTTTATAGCACATGCACCGACTCTTATTCCAGTTGCAAATACGGTCAACTGTCGTCACTCAATTGATTTCCAGTTATTTCTTTTGTACACTCCTTTAGCCCGTGTAAAATATGTATTACCGCGAGCGCACGACATGTAACAGACGTTCCTTCCTCCGAAGAAGTCAACCGGAGAATGCGCGTTGATTTCTCCGGCGACGTGTTGCCGCGGGTCTGAGTTCTATGACGCGATCTGCTGGAAAGCAGCGTGAATACTCACTCGCTGATGTAGTGTCAGCGTGAGCGAGTGAGTGAGCGTGTTCGAACGTTATACGTGCGAGAAGGATTCCAAAGTTGAGAGACGAGAGAATGTGCAACGACGACGCGTTCTCCGTACGATATAATAAAATTCTTAGGACCGCTACGGCTGTTGCTTTTTTTTTAAAAGGAGGTCCCATCGAAACTACACGAAGTTTTACATTTTTTAGAATTTCTAAGTTATAGTTTTAACAATTCTGAGCAAAACTACAAAGTTTGAGCATCCGTCACCGACCAAATTGCTGACAAAATTTGACATTATAGTGCATATATGTGGACTCTGATGTTTTGATGAGAAATATAATATAGTTTTAGGAATTCTGAGCAAAACTACAAAGTTTGAGCATCCGTCACCGACCAAATTGCTGACAAAATTTGACATTATAGTGCAATATATATGAACTTTGATGTTTTGATGAGAAATATAATATAGTTTTAACAATTCTGAGAAAAACTACAAAGTTTGAGCATCCGTCACCGACCGAATTGCTGACAAAATTTGACATTATAGTGTAATATATATGTGGACTCTGATGTTTTGATGAGAAATATAATATAGTTTTAACAATTCTGAGCAAAACTACAAAGTTTGAGCATCCGTCACCGACCGAATTGCTGCCAAATTTGACATTATAGTGCAATATATGTGGACTCTGATGTTTTGATGAGAAATATATTATAGTTTTAACAATTCTGAGCAAAACTACAAAGTTTGAGCATCCGTCACCGACCAAATTGCTGACAAAATTTGATATTACAGTGCAATATATGTGGACTCTGATGTTTTGATGAGAAATATAATATAGTTTTAACAATTCTGAGCAAAACAACAAAGTTTGAGCATCAGTCACCGACCGAATTGTTGACAAAATTTGACATTATAGTGCAATATATGTGGACTCTGATGTTTTGATGAGAAATATATTATAGTTTTAACAATTCTGAGCAAAACTACAAAGTTCGAGCATCCGTCACCGACCGAATTGCTGACACAATTTGACATAATAGTGCAATATATGTGGACTCTGATGTTTTGATGAGAAATATAATATAGTTTTAACAATTGTGAGCAAAACTACAAAGTTTGAGCATCCATCACCGACCGAATTGCTGACAAAATTTGACATGCAATATATGTGGACTCTGATGTTTTGATGAGAAATATAATATAGTTTTAACAATTCTGAGCAAAACTACAAAGTTTGAGCATCCGTCACCGACCAAATCGCTGACAAAATTTGACATTATAATGCAATATATGTGGACTCTGATGTTTTGATGAGAAATATAATATAGTTTTAACAATTCTGAGCAAAACTACAAAGTTTGAGCATCTGTCACCGACCAAATTGCTGACAAAATTTGACATTATAGTCCAATATATGTGGACTCTGATGTTTTGATGAGAAATTGGTACACGCACATATTCTCTTGAACCCTGAAATAGAGTTTTTTGTTGTATAGAAAATGGAACTAATTATTACAAATGAGGTATAGGAAATTTATGGGTTTTTAAACATCTTCACACTTTCTTGAGATACCCGACAACTGTATATAAAATGAATTCTTCTGGCATAAATGCAGTTTTTTTCTTAATATTCTTTTCTTCAGTTCTTATGTTCTTTTTATTTCTTTTTCTTAGATTACTTTTTTAGTTAATGCGCGTGTCTATGCCAATTTTACCTTTACTTTTTACCTTTATTCTAAATCTTCTTATAGAAAATTCTGTCGTCGATAACTATGAAGTGATAACAATTCATTTTAAATCTAGAAAACTATACTTTATAGTTACCATATTCATAAAACAGTCGTCGCAACAAATATTACAACGAAAATTGTTCCAACTTATACATACACCCAGAAAAATGTATGGTTTTCCAACTTATCCATACACCCAGAAAAATGTATGATTTTCCAACTTATCCATACACCCAGAAAAATGTATGGTTTTTCTGAGAGGACAACATGTTTTTATGGTTTTTCTAGCAATAAATAATGTACCCGGCAACTAAATTACAGCACGATTAATTATTTTTATAGTAATACTCATTATATTTAGAAAGTTATCACATTTGTTTTTCTCAGTCTAAAAATAGTCGAAAAATTTTGTTAATTACCGTAACTGCAAAAAAAAAAGTTGCATGGATTAGAAATAAATAGCTGTCACTTTGTAATTATCAAGTCTTCTACAATTTCATTGAGTGTAATTTTAAAAAAATTTACATTATTAGTTATCTCAGGAAAGTGTGAAGAAGTTTAAAAAAAAAACCATTTCCTCTAGCTCATTTTTAATAGTTAAATGTTTTTGCTATAAAAAAATATCTTTGTTACTGACTTCAACTGATGTAGCGTCAGAGCGAGCGAGTGAGTGAGCGTGTTTAAATGTTATATGTGCGAGAAGGATTCCGAAGTTGAGAGACGAGAGAATGTGCAACGACGACGCGTTCTCTGCACGATATAATAAAATACTTGGGACCGCTGCTGCTGTTGCACACATTATTCCTTTGAGCTCGCTCACTCACGCGCCTAACTGCAACCTTCACGATACCTTAACGAGTTGCTCAACATCGTGCCGGACTGGATTATTATGATTCCGCACAGCGAATTGCAAGTGTTGTTACACTCGTGCTTTATAAGCAAGTGTCCCAGTCACTGACCACTCTCAAGAACAATTATACTAATCGTTTTCTTCAGCTATATTCTCTACACGTTTCTCAGTGTTTCTGATTGCGTTTCTGATGCTTCTGAGCAAGTAGGTTGCGAATTTGTGATCAGCAGAAAAAAAAATAACCTTAATGTGCGGTTAATTCTTTTTCTCATGGAATACAAAGCATGTAGTGAAATTTAAAAAAATTGTTCATTCATGTTGTATTTTCTTCTCAGTCATTGAAGCTGTATTATACATTTCAATTTTTTTTTAAATTCTCCTCAAATTAATTTCTATTATCTTCGATATTCGAAGTGAATTTATCGACTGCAGAATATTGAAAGAATAAATTCGCATTAAATTTTCTTGTGGTTATGAAAAAAGCCATTTTTTTTTTTCGTGAAAAAATAATACAAACATTTTTAACTATTTTTCAGTAAATATGCAACAGAGATGCGAGAATTTATTTAGATAATGAATATTCTTGTTTTTTGATAATAACTATAACCTTCGGTCAGTAATTGGTACAATCGCTCGCTGTTTCTGTATGCAAGAAGTACCGTTTGTTTTTCGTATTCGGAATTACAATCCAGTCCTCGATTGTTGCAATTCTCACTTACGCGATCGGACTTGCGAGATGCTTGCATAAAAATGACGTCACACGTTCGAGTAATTCAGTGTCTTCGTTGCGAGTGATAAGATACATAATAATCATGGCAACTTTGCTTCGAATAAAGAAAATTTCATTCCAAGAGGCTCTTTAGTCAATTACAACGCATTTCACTGTGTATATGTATAGAAAGTCTCGCTAAATTATACCGACTATTTGTAACTTCAACTGTTTTTATAATCGTACATTTATATTCGATTTCGCTGCACAAATTCACGAGTTATCACAACACAAAGTAAGCTACATACATATAAGGAATTCGAGGCACTACTGCGATTCAATAACAAAAAAGACTGGTAATTGCAACCGTAAAACTTAACGACCGCGAAAACGGCTTAACGCCACATTGCAGCTCACGAAAAAAAAAAAAAAAAAACAGTTTCCTCGTGTTGGAGCTGCTATTCCATGAAAACTTCTTTTTCTCTTAATTACTCAGAGTTTGAAGAAATAAAAATAACGAGGGGAAACTTTCCTTGGTATTGAAGATAAAACCGCTTCAAAAATATCACTCGTTACACTCAGGAGATGAAAGGATTAATCAACCAAATGGGAACAAGCGTTTGATATTGGGAATTTTCTATCCATCACTGTTAGAAAAGATTGGAAGTTTTTATTCATAAACTCGTCATCGAAATTTAATATACAATTGTGGTATGAAATTCATGTACTTTTCCGGTATAATTAAAGCAAATTATTAAAATTAAAGTACTTTTACTGAAAAATTTAAGTAAATTATTGAATGTGCTGTACCATACATTAATTTTACATTACACTTGTATACTAAATTTAATATACTGGTTTATGATTAAAAACTTCCAGTAAAAGTACACTAAATTTCAGGCAGATTTTTTTTACAGTGATGGTTTAGATTTAACCGCCAATGGTTAAATAAAAATAAATAAATAAAACGCATCACAAATTTGAAAATAAATACTTAACTCACAAAACGATAATTCTCGTTAATTAATATTTACATCCCTAGCATATTACCTATTCAACTATTGACCATGAAAACTTCTTTTACTCTTAATTACTCAGAGTTTGAAGAAACAAAAATAACGAGGGGAAACTTTCCTTGGTATTGAAGATAAAACAGCTTTAAAAATATCACTCGTTACTCTCAGGAGATGAAAGGATTAATCAACCAAATGGGAATAAGCGTTTGATATTGGGACTTTTCTATCCATCACTGTTAGAAAAGATTGGAAGTTTTTATTCATAAACTCGTCATCGAAATTTAATATACAATTGTGGTATAAAATTCATGTACTTTTCTAGTATAATTAAAGCAAATTATTAAAATTAAAGTACTTTTACTGTAAAATTTAAGTAAATTATTGAAGGTGCTGTACCATACATTAATTTTACATTACACTTGTATACTAAATTTAATATACTGGTTTATGAATAAAAACTTCCAGTAAAAGTACACTAAATTTCAGGCAGATTTTTTTTACAGTGATGGTTTAGATTTACCCGCCAATGGTTAAATAAAAATAAATAAATAAAATGCATCACAAATTTGAAAATAAATACTTAACTCACTAAACGATAATTCTCGTTAATTAATATTTACATCCCTAGCATATTACCTATTCAACTATTGACCATGAAAACTTCTTTTACTCTTAATTACTCAGAGTTTGAAGAAATAAAAATAAGGAGGGGAAACTTTCCTTGGTATTGAAGATAAAACAGCCTTAAAAATATCACTCGTTACTCTCAGGAGATGAAAGGATTAATCAACCAAATGGAAACAAGCGTTTGATATTGGGAATTTTCTATCCATCACTGTTAGAAAAGATTGGAAGTTTTTATTCATAAACTCGTCATCGAAATTTAATATACAATTGTTTTTAATACTTTTACTGTACTTTTACTGTAAAATTAAAGTAAATTATTGAATGTGCTGTACCATACATTAATTTTATATTACACTTGTATACTAAATTTAATATACTGGTTTATGAATAAAAACTTCCAGTAAAAGTACACTAAATTTCAGGCAGATTTTTTTTACAGTGATGGTTTAGATGTAACCATTGGCGGTTAAATCTAAACCAAAAAATAAAAATAAATAAATAAAATGCATCACAAACTCGAAAATAAATACTTAACTCATAAAACGATAATTCTCGTTAATTAATATGTACATCCCTAGCATGTTACCTATTCAACTATTGACCATGAAAACTTCTTTTTCTTTTAATTGCTCATATTTTGAAGAAATAAAAACTAACGAGGTGAAAATTTCCTTCGTATTGAAGATAAAACCGATTCAATAATATCGCTTGTTGTTACGCGGAGATGAAAGGATTAATTATCTAAATGGGAACCCGTAGGGGACAATAAAGCGAATATTGGAAGTTTTCTGTCCACGATTTAGGTTTAACCGCCAATGTTTACTCTACTTTATCCATACCTGTTCAACTATTATTTATGACAACTTCTTTTTCTTTTGATTGTTCAGAATTTAGGGAAATAAAAATAACGAGACAAAACTTTCCTTCGTATTGAAGATAAAACCGCTTTAAAAATATCGCTTATTACTATTGGGAGATTAAAGGATTAATCATCCAAATGGGAAACCCATGGGGAAAACAAAGCATTCGATTTTGGGAAGTTTCTGTCCACGGTTTAGGCTTAACTGTGACGAGCGTGTAGGAAAACCGCAGGCTCGTAGACTCCACATGACCGCTGTGCTACATATAGTTTGCGTTCGTGCTTATTAATATGCTTGTGCACACACAAGTGCGTCAAATTATACTAATAATGTACGAAGTATCGTTTTATTCGCGACTCTCGTGTTCGTCATGTCGAAACTTACATTCGTGGCAAGTAGCGACGTTGCGGTTTTGAGTCATCCCTGAATATCTGAATAATCTCCAGGCATCGCGGAGATTCTGTGATGGAATACCCTTTGTCCTCTCGTCTTCTCAACAGTGCAAGCAGCAGGAGGATACCAAACACTACTATGCGTCAGATTTCGAAGCCTAACAATATTTACTTATATCCGCATTGTTGTAAATTCACGAGTAAATTCCACCAGCCACAATTTTTTTCGCAACGTTTACTATTTTTTTTCAGTAAATAATCATCATTATCAAAATTTCTGATAAAATATTATAGACACAACGAACTTCAATTAAATTTACAACAATAAAAGTGTAAAATGTACTTCATTTGCGCGCCAATTTTACACACACAGGATTTTTTTCAACGACACTTTTCCCGAAATTTCAGATAATTTTCACAATAATGACATGAAAATCTTGACAAAAGAAATTTCAGGAATTATCAAACATTTTACCGAATCACATAACAGATCGCAAATTTTTATTCCAGTTGAAAAATCCGTTCATTTCGGTAGATTCAAAGCGAACCAATAGCACGAAAATATATTGTGTATATCAATAATTTCCTCATCCGCACTAAACCTAAACAGTGATTATTTAAAATACAGTAAGTATAGTAAAATATAGTATAGCGATCGTCAAAATATAGTAACCAATAGTATTTATTTACCTGACTATAGAAAATCCAGCTATTGTCACGTTATTCACGTTTTCGCATCACTAGCTACACGTAAGATTGCACTATAACGTGTTCTCATGTAACGTACAGTTTTATTTAGCACTGGATACTTTCTCCGCACCGGTTCTTCCACGAATGCGTAAGCAAACCGTATCGAGAGTAAAAAATGCAAGAGGGAAAAATAATTCTTGGCACTAGACACCGATTTTTGTATACGCATGAGCGATTTATACATAAAGATTACAGCACATCTCACACGTGAATTCTTTTTCACTGAAATTCGCTACTAATTGTACTCACGTACACTAAAGACTGTGACTGTGATGATGCGAGCAGAGAACTCTTCGCGCTGACTGCTCGAGCAAGCGTGCAGAGAACGTTTGTAATACTTTCACGCGCTTCGTTGTGTTTTACTCATGGATTCACCGAGTGAAGAGACTCGTCTGCGTCTCCCACGTGTGTTTCGTCGAGTAAGTCTCAAGGGCCGAGCCTAGATAGCAACCGATACGCAGAAGAACCCCCCTCCGAGAATTTTCGACGAGACGCAGCAGAAGAGTCTTCGCTCTAATCGTTCCACGCTTCGGGGCACTCGAAAATTCATTCGTTCCGTGTATAGAAGATACACGTTTATTCTGTTCTGCAATGTGCAACAAAGGGTTATGTATTTAGCGTGTAAAATGTTTCTCGGGTACTTCGAACGCGTTTTAATCACGTCCTGCCGTTGTCCATCGAGCGTTCAATAATAATTATTATGCTGGCTTCATTGTCTCGTATAATTCCCCTACTTATTGCCTCGTTACGGGACTCGTGAGGGCTACTTGCGATTACTCATCTGACTCACAACGAGCGTTCTCTTGTGTTTCTCCGTCGTTCGGTAAAACCAGTCATCACCAAGTTTCTTTACACTAACAATTCCGAGATACTTCGTAGAAACGACGCGAGACTCGCGCGACTTTGTGATCGGTGCTATGATTTCCAACTAACGTATGTTTATCGGATCAAGCACCTGTTGGAACACTCATTTTGTTGTTATGCTCTATGTTGTACATTTCATTGCCGTTACATTCTTACATTCTATACTTGTGAATTTCAAGCTTTTTATTTTTGTGGAAAAATACTGTTATGGGCATGTGAATGACATTTACATTTTTTTTTGTTTGGGTTATTCGCAATATTCGGTAAGAGATAAAACTTTATCGTATGTAAACTCTTCGATGACCGCATCGAAGATTCAAAAGTGCATTTCAAGCGTTTATTGTATAAAGTAAAATGTAAGTTTAATACCTGTAATAAATAAATAAAAATGTGTTGAGGCAACAATTATATAAATAACGATACGCTGGTTATCTGTAATGATGATCTCCTAAACACTACTTTGTCATATTGAATACTTGAAGCCGTTGAATGGTCATTGCATATAATTTGTTTTCTTTGATATTCTACACATTCCCAGGATTTTGGCAGACAAATGAAATTCGAGTCGAGAGTGTGTAAAGAAAACTTTGAGAATAGAATACATATTAATTATAGAATAATTGCAACAATCTATTCTTCGATAAGATAATAACAATAAAAAATAGGAATCGCAGTATTGTCATTACTGCGCAAACATTGCCATCGGCGCTCATCCTTTACGCACCGAGTATTATTAGAAACTACATCATCATTCTTATAGTGATATCGCGTGCATAAATTCCCATTTTTACACCTTGTGAAATAAAATTTCGTATGATAGGTACTTGTGCGATAAAACTTTCGCGGTGTCTACGGTAACGTAAATGTTACTTGAATGGTAAAATTGAAGTAACGAAATGCTCCACATTGCTTTAATGGTAGAATTAAAGTAACGAAAAGTCCCGTGTAACTCAAGATTTTCCCGTTAGAGTGACTTAACGTTACTTTAATGGTAGAATTAATGTAACGAAAAGTTCCATGTTGCTTTAATGGCAGAATTAAAGTAATGAAAAGTCCCGTGGAACTCAAAGTTTTCCCGTTAAAGTGACTTAACGTCAAATTCCTTACGCGGTGTCACGGTAACGTAAACGTTACTTTAATGGTAAAATTGAAGTAACGAAAAGCTCCACGTTGCTTTAATGGTAGAATTAAAGTAACGAAAAGTCCCGTGTAACTCAAGATTTTCCCGTTAGAGTGATTTAATGTTACTTTAATGGTAGAATTAATGTAACGAAAAGTTCCACATTGCTTTAATGGCAGAATTAACGTAACGAAAAGTTCCGTGGAACTCAACGTTTTCCCGTTAAAATGACTTAATGTCAAATTCCTTAACGTCACGCTAGTCTCTCGGACCACCGAGCCTCGCATGACGTGAATTCTTCGTTACTTTCATTTTTTCCCGAAAGTAACGAAAATATGAAGAGTACGTACTACGCGTGGGAATTTACATGTAAATGTTGCGTTTGCAGTCTGCGAAAATACCGATCGTCCAGGTAGATTACCACATCCCAGATGGAAAAACGTGCCGCACGCCGTTTCGTCAAAAATGCGCCATGTACTGCAGCATTAAGCTGCATTATTAACAGCACGGCGTGCTTAACGGCACGAATGCCACCACCTTGCCTGCATGAGTTGGCGCTGCACAGCGTGTCGAAACTTTGCAGACACATTGCCGGCATCAGCATGCCGTGCCGTCAACTACGCAGCTTAAGGGGTTAGGCCACTCTAGAGGGCCACAAAAAAAGCTTTTTTGGGAATTTTTTTCAGAAAAACTATTAGAGACATCGATTTTTTGAGAAAGGGTATTTATTGTACATATCATTAACTCTATATAGTAATTTTTTCATAGTAATTAATTTAAAAATGGCGGCTGTACTGCGTTGTTGCGATGACATCTCTTTTTTTTTGGAATCCACGGCCGGACACACAGCTTCAGTAATTTTTGAATTATGATGAGTTTCTTAACGGTTTTCACTTATACATAACAGTAGCTAGAGAAGTACGTAGGATTTTTTCGATACAGGCATTTTTGACAAAATGGCGAGCATCTAAAGCGAAAGTTCAAAAATTTGGCTTAAAAATCGTTCGAAAATTATCAATAACAAAAAAACTATGCAATTAAAAAAAAATCCTACGTACTTCTGTAGATAATGTATTTTTGAAGATATATCCAAAATTTCAAATAAATCGGTGGTAAACTTTTTGAGGTATGTTTCCGGCCAACTTGAAAAGAGCAGTTTTGAGATAAACGCGTTTATCTGCCGTATACCTGCTTTGACCCTTCTCAGTACCTTTACCGAAGCGCACACAATAGAGGTTCCCTGCTAACCGGTCGGCCTCCCATTAAAATTCGAAAATTGGGCATTTACCGACATTTTTCTATCTGGGATGTAATAGGTACTTTTTATATTTTCGTTACGTTAAAAAAAAATTAAAGTAACGAAGAATTCACGCAAGGCCCGCAACGTTAAGAAATTTGACTCTAACGGGAAAACCGTGAGTTACGCGAGGTTTTTCGTTACTTTCATTCTACCATTAAAGTAACGTTAAGTCACTCTAACGGGAAAACCGTGAGTTACACGGGACTTTTCGTTACTTTAATTCTACTTTAAAGCAACGTGGAGCTTTTTGTTACTTTAATTCTACCATTAAAGTAACGTTTACGTTACTGTAGGATGCGCGTAAAAATTTTTCTAACGGATGCGAGTTGGCAGACAAGCCAAAGGCGAGCCCTGCTTCCAAAATCCTATTTAGACCAACAGGATGGACAAAAACACCATTCATACCGATAACAACCGATACGGTTTCAATAGGACTTTATGAGTTTAAATGGGATCAATGGGATTTTTTAAACAGGGAGTGTTGCAATCGCACGATTTAAGAAAACGTTTATCACACGAATGAAATAAAAGATTCTACTATTAATTTAGGGAAGCGCATCATCGGTTAAAAAATCGACAAAAATAAAGTGCATCACATAGTTGAAAATAAATAGTTAACTCGCAAACAATAATTCTCGTCAATTAATATTTATATCACTAGTATTTATCACTTATATTATTTATTAGTATTTATCACTAATATTTATATCACTAAAACAATAATTCGCGTCAATTAATATTTATATCACTAGCATCTTATCTATTTTATCGACTATTATTGGAATCCATAACTTCACCATTCTTATGATTATACTCTAACGCATACAAAGACCGATTAGATTTCTCCAGAAAAATTTTGTCAGGTCGAAGTGGTGCGTCATCGTATAAAAATTCGAGCCTGCGGTGCTGCCCCTCATAGCTATGCTATATGGGGTATCCCAACACAACAGAATTGCATACCACTGCTTATATGCGATCGCAGCGATACGAAGTAAAGATATCTCCTTGAATTCTTTTTATTGCCTGTCCGCGATGATTCAATTGATTTATGATGAATATGTTTAGTGAAAAAGAAAAATCAGAAACCGCATCATCAACCGCAGAGGTCTCGAGTCGGAATGCACACCACTCAACGAACAACTATAACTAGTTGCTTTGTAACCTCGGCTATCGACACCAGACTGCTCGACACTCGTGTGTCATCACCAATATATATATATATATGTATACTAACCCCCTTTTTTCTTGAAATTATTTAACAATATTATTGTTTCCTAAGTTCACAAGGATACCTTCGATAAATGTTAATGTTCAATAAAAAATATTGTTTATTAGTATTATAAGTCTGCAATATTTTGCAAGTGTATTATTGCGATGTGATTCGGTTATTACCGAACAATATGTTTATCATTAAACTTTAACATTAATTGAACGTATGCTTGGTAACGTGCGTAACAATAATATTACAACATTTTGTTATATTTATTTATAATAAATATATTTATTTAAAAAAAATTTTAATAAATAAATATATATATTTATAAATTAATAATATATACTTTATAATAAATATATTTATAATAAATAAATATATTAATTTTTTTAAATGTATTATATTTTGTTATATACAAAATATTGTTATATTGATGTTACGCAAGTTATCAAGTATACGTGCGATTAATGTTGAAGTTAAACAATAAAAAAATTTTTTATTAGTATTATAAGTCTTTGCAATATTTTAAAGGAATATTTTTGTCGATAATGCTTTCGATTTTTTTTTCTGCTAATTTGTTAATTTCATTAGTTAATAACTTGTTGGCAACCCTCAAAATTATACCAACTATAAGTAGTGCAGTGTAGCATCGGCAATCGACACCAGACTGTTCGACACTCGTGTGTCATCACCATTATATATATGTATACTACCCCCCTTTTTTTCTTGAAATTATTTAATAATATTATTGTTTCATAAGTTCACAAGGATACCTTCGATAAATGTTAATGTTCAATAAAAAATATTGTTTATTAGTATTATAAGTCTGCAATATTTTGCAAGTGTATTATTGCGATGTGATTCGGTTATTACCGAACAATATGTTTATCATTAAACTTTAACATTAATTGAACGTATGCTTGGTAACGTGCGTAACAATAATATTACAATATTTTGTTATATTTATTTATAATAAATATATTTATTTTTAAAAAATTTTAATAAATAAATATATATATTTATAAATTAATAATATATACTTTATAATAAATATATTTATAATAAATAAATATATTAATTTTTTAAATGTATTATATTTTGTTATATACAAAATATTGTTATATTGATGTTACGCAAGTTATCAAGTATACGTGCGATTAATGTTGAAGTTAAACGATAAAAATATTTTTTATTAGTATTATAAGTCTTTGCAATATTTTAAAGGAATATTTTTGTCGATAATGCTTTCGAATTTTTTTTCTGCTAATTTGTCAATTTCATTAGTTAATAACTTGTTGGCAACCCTCAAATTTATACCAACTATAAGTAGTGCAGTGTAGCATCGGTAATCGACACCAGACTGTTCGACACTCGTGTGTCATCACCATTATATATATGTATACTAACCCCCTTTTTTTCTTGAAATTATTTAATAATATTATTGTTTCATAAGTTCACAAGGATACCTTTGATAAATGTTAACGTTCAATAAAAAATATTGTTTATTAGTATTATAAGTCTGCAATATTTTGCAACTGTATTATTGCGATGTGATTCGATTATTACCGAACAATATGTTTATCATTAAACTTTAACATTAATTGAACGTATGCTTGGTAACGTGCGTAACAATAATATTACAGTATTTTGTTATATTTTTAAATATATTAATTTTTTTAAATGTATTATATTTTGTTATATACGAAATATAACAAGCTTGGTAACGTGCGTAACAATAATATTACAATATGTTGTTATATTTTAAAATATATTTATTTTTTTTAATGTATTATATTTTGTTATATACAAAATATTGTTATATTGATGTTACGCAAGTTATCAAGCATACGTGCGATTAATGTTGAAGTTAAACGATAAAAATATGTTTTATTAGTATTATAAGTCTTTGCAATATTTCAAAGGAATATTTTTGTCGATAATACTTTCGAATTTTTTTTCTGCTAATTTGGCAATTTCATTAGTTAATAACTTGCTTTTTTAAATGTATTATATTTTGTTATATACAAAATATTGTTATATTGTTGTTACACAAGTTACCAAACATACGTTCGATTGATATCGAAGTTCAACCATAAAAATATTGTTTATTAGTATTATAAGTCTTTGCAATATTTTGCAAATATATCGCAATATAATTCGGTAATATCTTTTTATTGTTGTTACGTAACTTAACAAGCATATCTCCGATTAATGTTAATTTAACTAAGTTGCAAAACTTCGCTTCAAATATATTGTTTATTGGTATCAGATGTCTTTGCAATATTTTGCAAGTATTGCGATTTACTACGGAAAAATTGTTATGATGTTACGTAAGTTAGCAAGTATATTTTCGATTAATGTTAAAAGTTAATAATAAAAATATTGTTTATTAAAATTAAAAGTCCTTGCAAGTGTATTACTGTTATGTAATTCAGTAATATATTGTCAAAATATTACATATGTAATTCTGGTAATATCGCAATATTTCACAGGAACATTTTTGTCCATAATACTTTTGAATTTTTTTTTGCTAGTTTCATTAGTTACCCAAGCAACATTCAGTTATCCGAAAGGCATCCGAATGATGACACACGAAAGTTATGGACAACTATTTTTCTCCGTGAAAAGGCGTCCTTTTGTATAGCAAATAGTATCAGTTATGTCCGCCAGAAAGGTGACAGTTGCGTAACGGAATTATGACTTTTTCATTACGTAAAACTGTTGTCAAAATGGCATCATATTTCGAACTGTTATCAGTGTCCGAAAAGGTAACTTAATGTCATCTTACGGGCACATCTGACTGACATCATTAAAAATGTTACATACAGGACACAACCTTGTGGTGGTCAAAACGTTAAGTTTTTGTCAACCATTATTTGTCGTCAAAAAGGATGCTACTAGTTACCTTAACGGTTACTTATAGACGACATATAAACGGCGACGTATATAATGGCACCTTTTTAATGATATCCATTGGACGAATCCAAAGGATATCCTTTTTCACATTTATATATCGGTGGTAGTCCCTGGAAAATGTATAGTGACAAACTATTTTTATTGTTAGTCTATACGCGTATTTTTATATTAACAATACCTTTCTCGCAGTTGTTACCATAGAGTTGTCAATTAGTCACAATTAAAGGTTCTCATGATACCGATAGAAAAAGATAATGAAATATAAATATGGGCGTATGGACTAACAATTAAAATAGTTCGTTACTATACATTTTCCAGAGGACTGCCACCGATATATACATATTAACGGATGTCAATTAATGTGTATAGTCTAGGAATGGTTATCAAATAATTAAGTCCATGTGTATTATATTATGAAAATAGAAAATAAATTTATTCTTAGGCAGCTTTAAGACTTTTTCCCATTAATTATTCGACTTCACGATTCGTCTGTCCATGGCGTTACTTCGTAGCTGCCATCATTGATGCATTTCTTCTGCCTATCTTCTTTATCTTGGCGTCGTGATGCGAAGCCCGTACGATTTCTGTGAAAATTATTTTTTTAAATGCATGACTTCACCATTGCGTTCCAATTTTAAAAAACGTGATTCATTTAAGTACTGTAATATACTTACGAACGATTAATCCTGGAATTGTGAAGGTGAACACAGCTTTAGTATTTCTAGAGGCCCCAACACCCGCACCACTTTTTGCGTGAGGACGTCGTTCATGACTGCCTCCATAGCAATAATACTAAAGCAACCATTTTACTTTGTTCGCTGGTTACCAATTAAAGGGCACCGAATAGTTATCTGTTTATCGATATCAAATAGAAATTTTAAATAAGATATCTTATTTAATGTCTCCATTTGATATCGATGAATAGATAACTATTCGGTGCCCTGTAATTGATAACGATCGAACAAAGTAAAATGATCGCTTTTGGACAACTGTCAAGGAGGCTCTTCAAAATGACACAAAAACGACGTCTCTACGACAACGCATTTCGTATCTATATTTGTTACCGATATTTCGATAACTTTTTGATGCCCTGTAATGGATATCCATCAGACAAAGTTGTATGATGGCTTTCGGACGATTTATATTAAGAATATTTACGGTAACGTAAAAATGGAACCATTAAGTCAACGATCATATTGACAGAAATTTAAAGACACATTATAGTTACCTTTCAGACATATCTGAAAGGCAACTTATAAAGGGTATGTTATAGTTGTCGATTTGACAGTATTGTTACTTGGGTAATAACTTGGTGGCTGCTCGCAAAACTATATCAAGTACATAAGTATAGTGCAGTGTAACCCAGTGTAACCTCGGCAATCGACACCAGGCTGCTCGTGTGTCGTCACCACCGTTACAAATACATATACTAACCCTTTGCTCAGTTGTGGGTGTGAGTTTCTATTCGTTTATGAAGCTGCGTATCAAAGAGCCGGGGGAGTTCGTGTGGTACATACATTAATGGGTGGAGATCTCGCGCCTGCTGCTGCACACATCTACACGCGACAACAGCTGACCGTTATAACCTCGCTTTTTAACTCTTTCGCGTCTGATGTTTTGTAGGATGCTTTCGCTTCCTTTCACCGTTGATTTATAGCTATTATTCGTGCGTACTGTGGCCGAGACTCGAGTGTTACGGATATCGAGTGCGTTATTAAAACGTCAATATGGGTAATCAGTTGGTCGGTATCGCGCCGAGTCAAATATTTCCGGTCGAGCACTATCTGACAGATCACAGTGACTTACTGTTTGACGTCAAGTAAGTTGTAAAAACATGCATGAATCTCGATTATTCTTCGAAAATATAATTAACATCATTTTTGCTACTCTTTATGCCAACAGCTTAGGCAGCACAAGATTCTTTAAGGTAGCCAGAGCTCGTAGTCAAGAGGGTCTCATAGTTGTTAAGGTTTTTGCTATCCATGATCCTACCCTTCCGCTATCGACTTACAAGGATAAGTTGGAAGAAATAAGATCAAAATTGGCTTCGGCAGTGAATTGTCTGCCTTTTCAGCGAACGATTGTGAGTTCCTGCATCCTCCGTTAATACACAACGCATTATTCGTTTATGTAAAATCTGTGATTTTTTTTTTTTCTCTCAGCTTGCGGAAAAGGCTGGTTTTATTATGAGGGAATATGTCAAGTATTCTCTGTACGACAGAATTAGCACAAGACCTTTCTTGTCTACTATAGAAAAGAAATGGATTACTTTTCAAGTTCTTTATGCTTTACATCAAGCGCACAAGGTGAGACATACTTATATTTTTACTTTGGCACAATTTCAGATGTATCAGGCATTTTAGTTATAGACTCGTCTCAGACATTTTATATTGATTACTGCTAAAAAATGTAGTGGCTTTGTCTGAATCTATGTTCATAGGCATTGAAATAAACAATTTTTTGTACAATTAGAGTATTAATTTGATTTGCTCCTGTTGCTCATAATATATTTTAGTTGTTCTGTATCAACATTTGTGTAAATGCTGATTTATTAGATGCAACTATATTTTTTCTCAGTAAGTAATTCTTTACGAAACTATGACATCAAATTTAATGTTATCTGAACAAATGGTTGTTTTTTTATTTAATAGTAATCTCTGGTATTGTTCATTATATTCCCATTTGTTCAATTTACAGTTTGGTGTATGTCATGGTGACATTAAACTCGAGAATATAATGATAACCAGCTGGAATTGGGTTCTTCTCACTGATTTCGCAAGTTTCAAGCCTACTTACTTGCCAGAGGATAATCCTGCTGATTTTTCATATTTCTTTGATACATCTAGAAGAAGGTAAAAATTTAATCCCTGATTGTTGAATGCACTGTAAAATTTCTATTGTTTAGTACCATTTTTTAAATATGTAGTAAATGCATTTTTTGTTTCTAGAACGTGCTACATAGCTCCTGAGAGATTTGTTAAAACACTCTCATCTGAGCTGAGTAATACGATGTTACTTCCAGAACAAGAGCTTAAGACTGGAGACTTGCATCCTACAATGGATATTTTTTCAGCGGGTTGCGCTCTCACGGAACTCTACAACGAGGGTCATCCACCATTTGATTTTTCACAATTGTTAGGTCAGTTAATAGTAAATACTTTCGATCAACGTAAAAAAAATGATCTCGATTCAAATCCCATCGAACAATGCGAAAAATGAGCTTGATTTAAATACTATTGAATAACGCGAGAAATAAGCTCGATGTAAATACTATCGAATAATGCGAAAAATGAGCTCGATGTAAATACTATCGAATAATGCGAAAAATGAGCTCGATGTAAATACTATCGAATAATGCGAAAAACGAGCTTTGAAAAAATGTTCCTAATTTCTAAATATTTTACGTTTTTAGCTTACAGAAACAGTGAGTACTCGGCGACGAAGCATCTCGACAAGATCGACGATCCTGGAATCCAAGAATTATTGGGTTCAATGTTGGAGAAAAATCCAACAAATCGTAAGAGCGCTGAGATATATTTGTCGCAGGCTCGAGGTAAAGTATTCCCCGAGTACTTTTACTCGTTCCTGCAGTCGTACATGCTGATTTTTTCGACTGCGCCGATACTTACCCCGGATGAGAAGATAAATCGTCTTAAGAACGACATCGGTAATATAATAAAAATATTGAGAGCCGAGGAAAATACCAGCAGAAAGAGCAGCAGCGAAGCAGGCAAGACGGAAAGCGTGAAAAATAGTCGAGATAATTCGAACGTCGAAGTGAGTAAAGATGATTCCGGCCAAAGCGAAGATAACACAATTGTTGAAGTTGACAGCGATCAGAGTTCGGAAAAATGTGATTCCCAAAGCGCGGATATGAAAGATAGCGGGAAACTCTCGTTGCAAGGAAGTGTGGCGAAAGACGAGGGCGTGACTAGCGAAAATCAGCCCGAAAATGTGAATGATTCTGAAATTAACAGATCGAAAATCGATAACGACGAGGATGCTGAAGCAAAAACCGAAAAACTCGACGGTCTCATGATCATAACGCAACTCGTCACGTCTTGTATCAGAGGCCTGCATCATTCGCAATCGAAACTGCAGAGCTTGGAGATTTTGCTTGAATTGGCGGAAAATACGTCCGACGAAACGATTCTTGATAGAATACTGCCGTATATTGTAAGTAAACTTGGATTTTGCTAGAAACGTTTAAGAGGCACTTAAATAAAGTCATAAGAAAAAAAAAAAATTGTGTAAATAATACACTTCTTTTAAAAAATCTTACATTAAAACTTCATTAAATACATGATGAGCATTATAATTCTGCCATTTTATAAAGACATACAGTGCACCAAAATGGTGTGAGGCAAAAAGTAAAATTTTTCACTTGTCAGAGGTTTCAGACCAAACCGGTGGACAAATTTTAGTGTTCGATGTCTTATTTTATCTGTCGAAGAGTGCATTCTGGATTGAATATAGGAATTTTTATTTCAGGTCTTTATGACAAAGCTATGATTTTAAATATGTAAATAATTCTCTCTCTATTAAAAACTCACTAAACAATTTGTTACTGTAAATCTAATTTTCACTGCATCCAAAATCGCTATATTCAATCCAGAATGCACTCTTTGACAGATAAAATAAGACATCGAACACTAAAATTGGTTCACTGGTTTGGTCTGAAAGCTACGACAAGTGAAAAATTTTACTTTTTACCTCACACCATTCTTGTTCACTGAATGTCTTTACAAAATTGCAGAATTATAATGCTTGTTATGTACCTAATGATGATCAAATGTAAGATTTTTTAAAAGACGGGTATAACCCACAGAATTTTTTTTTCTTATGACTTTTTTTAGGTGACTTGGTCTCCTTAAGGAGGGAATCACAGAAAACGCGCTCGAACACAAGTTTTGCAGTAATTTTTGTTTCGTTTTTTCATTTCTTTATTTTGAAGTTCCTATTTTAGGAAATCATACAATCATATTTTTATTTATATTTAGAGAGCATATCATTGTATAATTCGAAATACCTTTCTTTCTTGATGAGCGTACTTTTGAAATGAATCTTAATTTAATATACATATGCAAAAATTCAAGAATTTTGACTCTTGACAAAATGACATTTTATCGAAAAATTTTCACGACAATTACGAACTTGAAATTATTTAATAACTAATATCACTCTAAATGATTGTTTTGTAACTAAATACATTCATACGCACCAAAAATTATTTCGAATTGCATATCTCAGACTGAACGTCATTATAATCGAAAAAAAATCTTATATAATCTTTTTTCTCAACCGATTTTAAAAAAATTAATTTTACACTGCGTTAACATTTGAAAAAAGTCGCTTTTAAAGTTAAAAAAAAATGCACTTATTTTTTTTAGTGCGTCACGCACATTTCCCTTTTTATAAAATCGCCCAAAGGTTATTAAATCCTGCATTGTTTTTACAGTTTCATTTAGTTCACGACCCAGCGCCAAGAGTTCGCGTCTCGGCGATC
Organism: Ephialtes manifestator; assembly: GCA_963970395.1. Taxonomy (NCBI): domain Eukaryota; kingdom Metazoa; phylum Arthropoda; class Insecta; order Hymenoptera; family Ichneumonidae; genus Ephialtes; species Ephialtes manifestator. The sequence continues at coordinate 21,220,699 of OZ019976.1, forward strand.
CACACCCTAACAAAATGTCTCTATCTCGTTAAATCCATACCGCCCACCGACGTCAATATCTTTCCCGAGTATATACTTCCGGGCTTGGCGCATCTCACACAAGACGAGGCAGTAATAGTCAGGGCTGCCTACGCCGAGAACATTGCGCACTTGGCTCATATTGCGCTGCGCTATCTCGAGAACGCCCACATCTCGAATTTGTGCAACAATGAAGGGCCTAAGTCGAGTTACGACAACGAACTCCAAACCTTGCACGAGATGGTAAATACTCAGCGAAAATGTTGCTTGACCTTCGTCAGGCTAGCGCTTTCACCTAAACATACATGAAAAAAAAAATTTCTCGATTTAGGTACAACAATCCGTGGCTATGCTACTTGCGGATTCTCAGAATCTCGTAAAGCAAACTTTAATGGAAAACGGCATTAACAAATTGTGCGTCTTCTTTGGCAAACAAAAGGCCAATGATGTATTACTCAGTCACGTAATAACTTTCCTTAACGACAAAGAGGACAAACAATTGCGTGGCTCCTTTTTCGAATGCATAGTCGGTGTTGCCGCTTATGTCGGTTGGCACAGCAGCCCCATTCTCGTGCCTCTTCTGCAACAAGGTCTCACCGATCCTGAAGAATTTGTCATCAAAAAGGCGATAAACGCGATGGCCACGCTCACGGAACTTGGCCTATTGCACAAATCTGCGCTTTATCAATTGTTGTCCGAGACTGTTGTGTTTTTGGTAATTAGAACATACATTTTTTAAATACTGAGTGGATACTTGATTATGAGGCATTTGGAAATGAAATTAAAAATTAATATACATTCGTGGCAGCGACTGTGCTGTGATGGGTTTGACAAAAAAAAAAGTAGTGAGTACATTTGCGTGTACTCACGAAAAAATATGTCAAAACATCTTTAGCAGTTCAGTATCGGGATATTTATTATTTTACTACAATTCACAGACATGCGATTATGAGCTTGTGGTAACTAAAATATGATACGTAGACTTCTGATTAAAAATTTTGAAGCCTTCGCTGGAATACGGCGTCGATTGTTACGCTTTTTGAGGACATTTTGCTCAAATTCACTTTTTTAGAGCCGGAGCGTAAAGCTTTTTGAGGACATTTTGCTCAAATTCACTTTTTTCTAGAAGGAGCGTAACACTTTTTGCGGATATTTTGCTCAAATTCATTTTTTTTGCAGAAATAGCGTAACGTTTTTTGAGGAAATTTTTTCAGGAAAATCCTCGCTAAAGATGTTTTTACATAAAAAATGCCAATGAAAATGACCGATTTTCGTTAAATTTTTTGTCTTGAGGTTTTCATTTGTACGAAAGAATTCTGTACGGCTGGAATTTTTTAGTTTATAAGCCGAATAGTTCTCCATAAATAAAGCAATGACAAAGGACGGTGGATATTGAATTTGGGCAAAATCTATAAAGCTTTTCGAATTTTAGACAACGGTGCATTTAAAAAAAATTGTTTTTGGCGCTCTAATTTATGAAAATTTCGAGTGGTACAGTTCACATTTTATACAGGGCCGAACTAATATACAGCAGTGATAGATATCAAATTTGTTGAAGATCGATAAAAGGGTTTAGATTTTATAGCAATTTGCATTTTACAGGTTAAAACAAAGTCAGTATTCGGGTGGATAATAGTTCGATCGGCAATCATAATCAATGAAACCATTTTTTTCCTAGGTTCATCCAAATCTGTGGATCAGACACGCGACGGTAGGCTTCGTTTCCGCCTCAGCAAGAACTCTAAACTTAGTCGACGTTCAGTGCAAAGTTCAGACACTCATACAACCGTATCTGAAACATTCGTTGATACAAATCGAAAAGGAAGTGTTACTTTTAGATGCCCTGGTGCCTCCGATACCCAGGGCTGTTTATGACTCTGTGATGAGGTACACAAATATCGAGGAACTTTTCCTCGTGTTGGAGGAAAGAAAATCCGCGAGAGCCAAAGCTATTGCTGGTACTGTTCCTCAGCACAACATAACTAGCGTTTTACTTCGAAACGTAAGTTTGAATATTTCTTTTCGTGCAGTCTCTTTTTACTTCTGGAATGTTGTATGAGTTGGCTGATTTTTTTTCTTTAGCTTTTTAGACGCCTGAGATCAGATTCGATGACTGACACGGTAGAAGATCATCTGCTTGTGATGAAACCTCATTTGACAAAAATGAATAAATACAATCGTTTGTCGACGGGAAGCAAGTTAAGCACGAGCAAAACGGCGATCGATGGGAAACTCGAATTAAATAGCATGAAAGATAAAATTCGGCATCACATTGTAGTTCTCTATCCCGATACCAAAGGCGATCTTGGAGTGCCTGGATACAAGAAAACGGACAGAAGAACTTCAGATACTGCAGCTACTTATGCCACGATGAATCAGGAGTGGCGAACGATGTTTGCTGCTCACGATAATTCTCAGGTGACGATAAAATAGGTTTAAAACCATAATAGAGTCATTTTCTACATGCAATGTTTTTTTAAATAGCAAATTCGGGTATGAATTTTTTAATATTCTGGCCATAGGATATTTTAATATTATTGTTAAATTAAAATTACATGAAATAGTAAGGATCTGATCGATATTTCAGCAGACGATCGTTAAAATGTCGGACATGACCGGAAGTAGTAGTAGCCCAATTCCAAGCATTCATGGAGGAGACATTCATCTTTCTCCGCAACATAGTCTCGCCGACACAAACAGTATAAACGATCATTCGTTACATGAGCGTTCATACATTCAGTGTAAGTCGAATTAAGAACAAATATTTTCATAAATTTAATGAATACTGTGAAAAAAATCAACACTTTATTTAAAATACAGGAACAAACACTTTTTATGCATAAACTGGTTTACAAAATATAATGTACAAGTGCGATATAAAATTGACGTATGGTATAGTAAAAACATACTTCAATTTTAACGCTTTGCTTCAATTTTATCACGCAAAATTCCAATTTTTAAAACAGTAAAGAATGGAACACATGGCAAAGATAATGGTCTTCGATTTTTAGACAGATGCGCTCCGTGCAGGCTAGAATTGCGGCAACTAACTTATAGGAAACAGGAGCAACACGCTGCCGCTCTCAGAGCTCAGCATTGGGCCGATAACATCGCCTGGCACGCTGGTAATTATCTAATAATAGACGAGAGCTTTGATCGAAGATTTTCCTAGGCTTTAATTTTGTTCCGTGCATGCCGTCCAACAGGTACGCGACTTTTGCCCAGCGGATGGAGACCTCGCGGTGTACCCGTGGCTCATCTTCACGAGCACAGAGCCGCGGTTAATCGTTTGGTTTCCATCCCAGACTCAGGACTCTTTGCGAGCAGTGCGGCTGATGGCTGTGTAAGAATATGGGACGCGTGTAAAATGGAAGGAAGAAATATCGCGAATCGTTCGCGACAAACTTACGTGCACAGAGGAGGACCGCTGGTCGGTTTAGCTGTATGTGAACAAGGTCAATCCTTGGCCAGTTCAGCGAGCCAATCGGGTTCCGTTTTCGTCCTGCGTATCGAGCCCAATTCCAGTAAAATGAATGTTCTTTACTCGAGGCAACTGGATCTTCAGGTAAACACAATAATTATTTGTAAAATCCTTTTTCTAAATGGTCGTAAAAAGGCATGTAACCGGTAGTTTCTGAGGTACAATATGCGACTTGAGAACGATAGTGAAGGCCAAAATTCTATATGTTGAAGAAAAAATAATTTAGGTTCTTCAGGTTGGATTTTCCGACCGAAAGTCGGATCTGTGAATTCTGACATTAGAACCGACCAAAAGTGACTTTTTCAAAAATCATCATAAAACGGCATGTAACCGGTAGTTTTTGGGGTACAATATGCGACTTGAGAACGATAGTGAAGGCCAAAATTCGATATGTTGAAGAAAAAATAATTTAGGTTTGGTTGGATTTTCCGACCAAAAGTCGGATCTGTGAATTCTGAAATCACAAACGGAAAATTGTCCTATTAACTGAAGTATTTTTTAATCAATTTAAAAAGCAATTTAAGTGAGGGTAGTTTTTCCGGTTGTGGTACTGGTATAGCTTTAGAAATTTTTGTAAAATTCTTACATGAGTGTGCAAATTATTACTTACTGCAAGTTTATGGATTATGTTCTAATTTAGAAAAAAAAAATAACCACCACTGATACTCCGGTATCAGAAGTATTCATTATCGATTCGATATTCATTGCGAAAGAATCGCATGTGACCGAATCAATAATTTATTGAATTATTTTTATTTATCAGGAGGAAGGCTGTGCAGTAGACGTTCAATATTTAGACTCTGGCTCGCAATCCGTTCTGGTTTACGCTTCCTTGTACGGATCTCTCGTGGGTTGGGACCTGCGATGTCCTGGAACGACTTGGCGCTTGGAAAACGATTTGAAACACGGTGTAATAACTTCCTTCTGCGTCAACAACTATCAGCAGTGGTTGACACTCGGGACGAGCTCAGGCGTTCACATCTGTTGGGATCTTCGGTTTCAGCTGCCAATAAGCAGCATAAAGCATCCGACGGGTACGTAATTCACGAGCCAATACAGCAAATTTATAAAAATTTGATAGTTATAAAGTATCGTTAAATTGTGAGTTTTCGAATTTTTTTTAGTCCACTATTTTAATTAATGAAGTTAAAGAATTAGACGCGGAAGCTGATAAAGTATAAGCCGGAACAATATTTTTGGACTTTTTTTACCAGAAATTATTTGTTTATATTTTATTTATTTTTCAACGTAAAATAGTTATTTCTGTACTCTGGACATAATTATAGGTGCTCGAGTACGGAAAGTGATTACACATCCGACAGAACATTCGTGGATTATTTCGGCGGTTCAAGGCAACAACGAGATATCGATGTGGAATCTTGAAACGGCTTTTCGTCAAATGGTACTTTGGGCTTCGAGTGCACCACCACTGAGCCATTCTCAGGAAGGCCACAGCGTGTGCGCTATGCACTCTGGATCCATTGACCGTTCGGGTTTCCTATTGGCCGGCGGCACTGATATGAGATTACGATTCTGGGATCTAAACACACCAAACGAGTCGTACGTCGCTCTGCCAGCGGCCAACGACATTATTCTACCGAATTCGCTAGCGTACGAGTGAGTATTGATGATTGATTTTTTATTATACATTTAAAAGTATTCTCTTTCATTTTAAGGTGAAGCGAAATTTCACCACTTACAAATCTGTTTCTACTTCGTTCGTACCCGTGAAAATTATTTTTTCACGCTAACACCCAGTGATTATTTTCGTCAAATCAAATCGTTATAAACGCGATATTTGATTCAAGCGTATTGTGCAATCTGTCAAATAACAGTTATTGATAGGGCCTAAAACTTGACACTCGTCAAAATTTCGCCTCACCTTAATACCAATTTATTAATTAATACACGGGAAGAAAAAAAGTAGTTCTGGCTACCAATACCAGCATATGCTGTGCCGCGTGTTAGTTACTGAAACTAAATCGGAATGGTAGTCTCAACTTTGTTCGATTGGTAGCAAAAATAGTACGTATGACCAAAAACTTGGTTCCTGCAACTATCACGGCTGCTATCCAATCCAAATGATTCGTTACGCTAACCAACCGGTGAGTTGAGATTACGATCTCAGCTGGTCATTGTTACTATTGATACTCCACCAACGAGCAAAGAATATGGATGTACATAGAAGTGCAGATTTTCACAGACACGCATTTTCGTCATTTTTGGTGCGTACTCCAGTTTCTGCGCAGCCTCAGGCGAAGCATCCCTAGTGGGTTCGAAACAAAAACCACAGCAGTGTTTTCGGCACTTTTTCGTACAGCAATTCACCGCAAATCCACTGACCGTTTTTTTGTGGCGTCGGTGGTTTTGCTGTTTCGATCACCGCAAAAACACCGATGTAAGTTTCGAAAAATCTCGAAATTTCGTAATGTTTTTGCAATTTGTATAAATAATGGTAGAAATCACGGCTCGACGGAATTTTCAGTTCCATGGTAAACCGCAGAATCCGTCTTGCCACTGATAAATAACAGTAAATGTGACTAACGTCAGTACATGGACGGATGATAACTTACGATCGCCCGTACTTATACATAGAACGGCGAACACTCACTTGCGAGAAACGTTTCGGCTCGTTCGCCATCTAGCGGGCTAACTTCGGGTGCACGCACAATAACCGGCTCCGCTAGATGGCCAACCACCTAAAACGTTTTTCGCAAGCGATTGTCCATCTTTTCGTGCATATAAACACGTAGCTATCGCAAGCTGCTGTGTTCTCATATAACTGAGGGACCACGTTTTGGGGATGTCCTAACTATTTGACATAGATGGCCTAGCCATTTAGAAATGTGGAACGAGAAAAAACTATGTTGTCTTCTCTTCAGAGTTTCAAACGTTACAAATTTATACAACTAAAAATTAAATATTGACGGTAACAGCATTTAACTGGGTTCACGGCAACGTGAAATCTGCCGTGATTCGGTACGTGATTTCTAGCATCATTTATACAAATTAAAAAATATTACGAAATTTCGAATTTTTCGAAACTGACATGGGTGTTTTTGCGGTGATTGAAATAGCAAAACCACCAACGCTAGGTAAAAAAATGCTCAGTGGTTTTGCGGTGAATTGCTGTGCGGAAAAGTGCAGAAAACACTGAGGTGGTTTTAGCGGTTTTTTAGCGGTGACAGAACCTACTATGGATAGAATCTGCACTTCTATGTACATCCATATTCTTTGCAACGAGGTTATAGTTTCTTCAACCGACCGAGTAGTTGGCGCTATTCTAACTATTTCGATTGGTTGTCGGGACCGATAAATCAGTTTTGACACCTACTTTTTTCTTTCCTTGTGGTGTGGAAAATACGGCGTGAAATGGGCCGTAAATTCGTGTGAATTAAAATCACACTATAAATGCCATAATTAATTTGATCGTATTATGCAATTTGTCAGACAACGGTTGATCGATGGGACCAACGTGGTGCAAGAGGTACTTGCTGGAGGCGGTCCAATATCCACGTCCGGTGGGAGCAGCGTGCGAGGTCGCGGCTCTGCGGAGGAAGGTGGCCAGATGCAGGAGACACCGTCCTCGGGACATCACGACACCATCTCCGCAGTGTCCATGTCGAATACGTGTATTCTTACTGGTAGCACCGACGGCCTCATACAAGTATGGAAGTGACTTTCACGTCGTTCTTGTCGTCCCCGCGAGGCGCCTCGTCAGCAACCGATGGTACACGTAAGCGTGTAAGTTTGCGGAGTATATTCATTAAAATACGTACTAAAGGAGAGGCGCACGCGAACCCCCCGCTCGATACTCAGGTCACGCGAGTTCGATGGGATACCGAATGCCGTTTTCAATTGGTCGTACGTAATATCGACTCCCCCTGCAAATTCGTCACTTTTAATCCGGTGAAAAAATAAAAAGAGTTCTGCGAAAGCTCGGAGACCAAAAAACCGGTCGATTTTCTTTTTTTTTTTAATGAGGATATTGGGATGTCGAGGTCGGATTCAACACAAAATTGATACACATTATTGCTATCTTTGAACTTTTACAATTGAAAACGAATGATAAACAATAAATTTATTTGTTAGTGTAAATAATAAATTTATTTATAGAACAATAAATTTATTAATTTTTATCATTGTCAATGACAAACAATAAATAATTATATATGTTTGATAAAATGTTTATTATTGTTAAACAATTTAACGCCGAATAATCGAGTGCCTCTATTCGATTCGAATTCGGTCAGAGTATAGTTTAAACATCTATTGTATGATTGGATAAATCGGTTGTTTTCTTTTTTTCGAAAATCGTTTTTTTTTGCACGATCTTGTAGTTTTCAAAATTTTTAAAAAGTATCAGGGCATATGATCGTAAATGTTGTAAACCATGCTCCGTCCGAATTTGAAGTGAGTTGGTCGAATAGATTATTCGGTGGCAATTTGTTTAAATAATAACTTCATTGCTTATAAACATTTAAAAGAAATCAAATGTGGCAAAATATCTCATCAGAATAAAGTATTGAAAATCGACTTATTTTTTGGACCCCAAGCATATGCAACCTTTTAATCTGGTGGAAAGATGAAGGACGCCAGGACAATGGTCTGAGCAAAACGAAACGACCGTTTGTAAAGGTTTGATATCCCGAACTTTTGTAACCCGTTGGCACTGTGATTCTCAATCTTATAAATATACTGCATCTATTAGAGGGAAAGACTACCAAGATCTAGCACTTGAGAGGAAAACGTCACCAATTGGCGTATTCAAAGTAAATTATTTTTTTAAGAATGGAAATTGGAACTTTAACAGTTAAATTTTGTAATCTTCAAACAATTTGGATGCATGAAATTTCATTGCAACGTTACGGGTTGCTAAATGTCTAAATGTGTTCAATGTTTTGCCTTTTGTCTGCAAAACATGTTGAGTCAAGTATTTAAGTCTTATTTGTAAAAAAAAGTCGTATTGGAGACGCCGTTTGTTGAACGTTTCCTCTTGAAGGAACACTATGTTGAATTATGAATATCCAGCGGCATTCGTAGAAGGAAAAAATGGAATTTCTTACATAGGATTATTGCAAAAAAAAAAGAAATAAATAAAAGTTAGGCAGCGAACAAATTAATTTTAACTTCGCAATAAGTTATGAAAAAATTTGTAAATATAAAACGTGCCGCTTTACATCTCTTTTGGACGTTTTTTTTAACTTCAGGACATCATTGCAACAAATTTAAGTAATTGACGCCCAGTTTTTACGAAAAATGTAAATAATTGGCGTTCTCTGAAATTCTTCATTATTATTCATGAATCTGTACTTACTTACTACGACATTTTCTACATTACGTGTTTCTTACTTCTATCTTTGAATTTCTATATGAATTGACATAATAATGGATCTTGGACTTGGAAGTACGATTCGTGAGGCGAAAATATTATATTTTATATAATATTTTTAAGTAAAATACTTGCCGCTCGTCAGACATATAATTACTTACTTTCCCAGTGATGTTCAGAGGCCAAGAGAAACAAAAATGAGGACGTCCAGTAAATAAACATACGATGCGAATATTATTTCTAAAAAAAAATCCAACAACAACAAATAACAATTCAGAAATTCCAAAAAATCACATTTAAAATCCTAACTGCATCTGCGAACAATTGCGGGATTTCGATCATAATCCACCGTTCCTCTTAACGAAAAATTGAACAATTAATGTCCTCGATAAGTTAAGTAAATTATTTTTGTACATAAGAGCGTATGTAATGTGAGAGAAAAAGTGTGTTAGATCTTTTGTGATTTCACGTACGAAAATCAATAAAGGAGCTTTGGTTCAATCTATTAGAGTTTGTAGAAGACAGCAGAGATCGGCAATATTCGAAAAAAATGTATTAAATATGCTGATGATTTTGGAACATTGAGAATAATTCTCAAACAACACCAATAAGCAGTCATCGAGATTAATTATTTCTTTTTTACTTGAATATTGCCTATATCTGGAATAGAAAAGATAAGAAAAAAAGACTTCAGTTTGTTTAATCTTGTATTCAACGTTGCATAGTATTTACATATATAGATATATTATATACACATAGTGATATAGACAGTTTGAGAAGTAGTGTGGAATGCTAGAACGGGATACGCTGGAGTGTATCACCGTACCCCGTTACCCAATTGTCTATCGTACCCTCAACGCGTGAGTGTCGTACGTCAGTAGACGACACTTTATTCACTCTATCCGCTCTACGGAAACATTGTTATAATAAAAATCATATTTTTAAAAAAAGCGTCTCTGTGCAATACTTAAAATTAGTAATGAGTAAACTTCGTGTATTCACCATGTTATGTGAAAACATCTTTTAAAGTACTCACTCAAGTTTTTAAGGTCCCATTGAAACATTTTACACATTTTCTGCAAGGGTTATTAACCTTTCTAAGGACCTTACTCCATCTTACAAATTTTCTAGAAGGGCCATTACGCTTTTTGAGGATATTTTTATCCATTTTATATAATTTTCGAAAAGACCTTCGCCCTTTTAGAGGACTATTTACTCCATTTAAAAAAAAATCGAAAGGGCCGTTTCGATTACATGCGAACTTTTATACATTTTACAAATTTTGCTGCAGGGCCATTTCTTTTTTTAGTAAATCTGGTTCCATTTTACAAATGTTGCTGTAGGGCTATTTCTTTTTTAGCAAATCTGGTTCCATTTTACAAATTTTGCTGTAGGGCCATTTCTTTTTGAGCAAATATGGTTCCTTTTTACAAATTCTGCTGCAGGGCCATTTCTTTTTGAGCAAATCTGGTTCCATTTTACAAATTTTGCTGCAGGGCCATGTTTTCTTAACAAATTTTGTTCCATTTTACAAATTTTCCAAAAAAGCCATTACGCTTTTTGAGATTACTTTTAGTTATAAAGGTGTCGCAAAAAATGTTATTATATTTAAAAAATAGTTAATATTTAAACAGATATCAATAGGTACACGCTGGTGCGGCAGGATAAGGCACCTGACCGGGATAAGCGAAACCGTCGGGATTAATCGTGCGACAAATTTCCTTCCATCGTTGTTTGCCACCTTTTCCCTGTCGTTGACCGCGTCTTCTTTCATTGTACGTGGGTCCGGTACCAAAAAGATCTAACCACGGCGCAGCTAGTACATGCACCAGCAGCAGGAGGAACACGAATATCGTCTTCATCTCTGTAGTTCCCTCGGGGAAATCGACCCGTGCGATGTACCGTTCGTTTTGCCTCTTTCCTATTTGAACAGAAACGTCGTAATGATGTTAGGTAAGAACGGTTTGTGTGCACAGTAAAGTGGAACAAACGCAGGTTTTTTATTTATTTCGCTCTCTCTCCCGCGACTTACGTTGGGATCGTCGCGTGATTTGTTTCTTCACTATTTACGGATGTAATTATTTGCGTAGAAATCACTATCACTCTTCAATAGGCAAGTTTTTTTTCTCTTTGTCTATTTTTAGTTATCGAAGATATATTGTATAAAATTAAGATTACTTTGCGGAGCGAACGTGACGTTCTCCCCATCAATGAAACGTCGCCGAATGCTCAGAGCGGTTTTATATACGAGCGACTTGCCCTACCGCGCTCCCTGCAAAAATCCCGGCGACGATGAATCTCGTAAATACTAGTTGACGACGCTGCAAGACGATACGGCTACTCTCAGGACGAGCGATTTGTTCACGCTCTTCGTCTTATTCGTACATCCGTCAATGCAAATTTTTGATAATAAAAATCGCAAAGGCATTCACGTAAATCGATTCATTTGAATTCGTAATGGGTCTTTGTGCGTCGCGGCGTACGAAGAGCCTTATGGCATCGAACTTGACCGGGGAAGAACGGCCCTCATCCTTTGCAACCGTATCACGATCTACAGACTCCGAAGATGTATCCTTATTATAATAGATACGATCTGCGTCATCGGAATGAGACAGCGCTCGATCGTGCTGCCTGCTAGGTAAGTTTCTGTCGAAGAATTTTTGTAATAATCGCTAAATTTTGTGACTAATGTGATATGCAACATTTTTTTCGAAAAGGTCCTTATTAATATGGTCTGTCGGTTATACATTTTTTTAAACAGTGTGAAGCACTATTGCAAAAATCTATAATTTTGCTGGAAACAATGATATTGTGATAAACTTAAATCTTTTCCAATTGCGATATATTTTTATGTATATCAAAATAAAATCCATTAAAATTTTATACACAGCTAAGACATTTTATTTTACACTGCTTAAAATTCGACCATTTTTTAATTACCGAATGTTCAATGTAATTCGAGTTGCAATTTGGAAATTTAACTTTTAGGCAGTTTAAAAAATGTATGTTGCTTTTTTTCCACTTCCTTTTTTTCTTTGATTCTCATTCTTATTTTAAAAAAATGGTTCAAGTATTAAGCTTCTGAATTTCTTTTAAAACAAACAAACTTTACTATAAAAATATGTAGTACTTCAAATCTGCAATACAATTTTTTGTACTCTCGCCGAAGTTAGTATATGAACAGAACAAGTGACAAATATTATTATCCCCGCTAGGGATTTCAAATGTAATTCGAGTGACTATTTGGAAATGCAACTTCCGCATTATTTAAACAAAATCATTTTGCATTCTTTTTTATTTCATTTTCAAAAAAATCGTACGTAAAATATTAAGCTTCTGAATTTCTAAAAAAACGACAAACTTCATTAAAAATACGTAGTACTTCCAATCTGCAATTCAATTTTAAATACTCTCGCTGAAATTAGTATACGAATGGTACAAGTGACAAATATTATTCTTATCATTATAGGGGCCAGCCCTGATCTCTTGAACCCGTGAAGACAACAGATAGTACAGCAAGACATAGTACTAGGAACGTGTACACGTTCTCGTGTACATTGTATCCTCGACCCTCAACGTCACAGTGCGCAGGCATTGAATGGATACTGACCACAGCTAGTAGACTGCACGCTCCACATTTTTCAAGGTCGACTGCTACGATTACCGGTGCCTCATCATTTTTTTTCTCCCCCTCAAGAGAGCATACACGTCCTCGTAAATTGCACTCCTTTCTTCCTCCTTCGATTCGTCGAGACGATTTATTTTTCGACCGAATATCGATCAAGACGAACGCTAAATTGGGTCAAGGCTTGGCATTGATTTTTGGACTCTTATTTTTGTTTCGCTCACCCGACATACTGACATTACGGATCAAAAAGGTCACTAGTCGATTATCATCGTTGCTGATCATTTCATTGGCCCATGATGAAAATAAGTGGATCGGTGGCTTCGAAAATACGAGACAGAAGACTTAGGCGCTAAATACAAGAAGTCGATCACTTACCGGAATTTCCAGACTGTTACGCATGTTGGATTAAGCAGAGCTCGATGGTTTTCCGATTGCCGTAATAGTCGAGTGTCTATTAATAGTATCACGAAGAAGGAGATATAGTAAAAGTAGAGATCGAATCTCCGTAAATTGGAGAGTTTTTGTCGCGGCATTTTAAGAAGGAAAGCAGAGAAAATTGAGTCAACGAGAGGGAACGACACGGATTAGATCTTACGCTTGAAGATGGTTTTTTTTAAATTATGATTTAACTATTTGTTGTTGAATAAATACACGTTCATATTTTTTATATCATATTTTATTTTATTTTATTGGTACAAGAGGTAGGAATGTGCGTCAGATCTTAATGTAGATCAAATGTAATTTTTAAATATTTGAAAAAGCTACAAAAAGAAGAAGAAGAAGTCTGAGGATTCTGAACATTTTGCAGCGAACATGGTGTTGCAAAAAAAAAGGTTGATAGTCATTTTCAAAATTAGACACAAAATGTTTTTTAATTTTCTTATTATTTCTTATACTGATTTACCAAAAGTTTACGAAGAACATTGTGCTGTTCTCGTGGGCTGTTCTCTCATATTTTTCTGTAGAACTCTGCCGGTTTGAGCAAATTTGGGCGACAAAAATAGTTAGCTTCCCAAATAGCAGACCCAGAAAAAAAATCTTGTTAACGGGACTAGGATCTACGTATCGGAAATAAAATTTCTTATTTAGATGCCGATTTATTAGACTTCTATTCAGCTCAAATATCTTTTTTCATTTGTAAGCAATATACTTATTGAATACTAAATGTATTCAAATCTAAGAAATATTTATTTAAGAATATATAATTTTTATATACGACAATATTCGACAAGAATTAAATCATATCTATAAATCTTGCATTTTGAGACATTCGTAGTTCATAAAATAAAATGGATTACTCATACACATATAATCGATTGTACTTTCCTTTGGATGAACAAAAACGTGTATAAGACTTAAGTTTATTTTTCGATTATCAGATGTTATCAAAGAAACGTTGATTTGAATAACTGAATCTATTACAGAGAAATAATGTTCAATGATTAAAGAAAATAAATATATATTGGATTGAAAGAAAGTTCTAATTGATTTTAATAAAAAATATTCAATACATGTATTTAGTCATTTTAACTAGATCCATTTTTCGGATTAAAAAAGTTTTTAGTAGCAATAAATAAAATATTTTTTCAGTGTCCGCTACACAGTGAAAGTTAATTCAAATAAATAAATATGCTGGAAATAAACAAACTGAAAAATTGAATGAAATACATATTTGTTCCAGGGAAAGTAAATTTCCGTTGATTGAAATAATTAAATGTTGAATAGATAATTTTAGTTAATATTACTAAATCTTTTTTCTGGGTGCGCAAACGTGTTATGATATAGTAAAATACGTCACTAGATTTACTAGGCGTCGCCATGAGGTTTAAGATTTCTGCATATTCAAAATAAAAATTTGGCAAGCTATATCTTTCAAATTACGATATCAAGAAAAAAACTAAAAAGTAGAAAATGTTCGTTTTCGTATTCTCTGGTGGACGATTTTTTTTATTTTTTTTTAAGTCCAAAATTAAGGGAGTTGTTCTTGATTCAGTACTTTGGCAAGCTATATCTTTCGAACTATAATATCGAGAAAAAAACTAAAAAGTACAAAATGTTCGTTTTTGTATTCTCTGATGGACAATTTTTTTATTTCTTTTTAAGTCCAGAATTAAGGAAGTTGTTTTTGATTTAGTATTTTGGCAAGCTACAACTCTTAAAAGCTCCGCGGGAAAAACTGAATAGTAGTAAATGTTCGTTGTCGTATTCTCTAACAGACGATTAAATTTTTTTTTGTCCAAAATTAAGGGTGTTGTTGTGGTTTTTATATCTTAGCAAGCTATAACTTTTAAGTTAAAGCTCCGCGGAAGAAACTGAAAAGAATATGTTTGTTGTCGGATTCTCTGATGGACGATTTAAAAAAAATTAAGTCCAAAATTAAGGGAGTTTTTTATCCGCAAAGTAAACTACTTCGAATGAAAAAATCGACCACTAGAGAATACGAAAACGAACGTTTCCAACTTTTTAGTTTTTTTCTCGATATCATAGCTCGAAAGATATGGCTTGCCAAAGTACTAAATCAAGAACAACTCCCTTACTTTTGGACTTAAAAAAATGAACAAATTGTCCACCAGACAATACGAAAATGAACATTTCCTACTTTTTAGTCTTTTTCTCGATATCATAGTTCGAAAGATATAGCTTGCCAAAGTACTAAATCAAGAACAACTCCCTTAATTTTGGACTTAAAAAAATTAAAAAATCGTTCATCAGAGAATACGAAGACAAAAATTTACTACGTTTCAGTTTTTTTCTCGATATCATAGCTCGAAAGATATGGCTTGCCAAAGTACTAAATCAAGAACAACTCCCTTAATTTTATATTTAAAAAAAATGAAAAAATCGTCCATCAGAGAATACGAAAACGAACATTTTCTACTTTTTAGTTTTTTTCTTGATATCATAGTTCGAAAGATATAGCTTGCCAAAGTACTAAATCAAGAACAACTCCCTTAATTTTGGACTTAAAAAAAAATAAAAAAAATCGTCCACCAGAGAATACGAAAACGAACATTTTCTACTTTTTAGTTTTTTTCTTGATATCGTTATTCGAAAGATATAGCTTGCCAAAATTTTATTATGAATATGCAGAAATCTTAAACCTCATGGCGTCGCCTGCTGTACTATTTACGCAAGATACTACTATTGCTGTAATATTTAGCGTAAATAGTACAGCTAGAATAGTACAGCAATAGTAGTATCTAGCGTAAATAGTAGCAGGCAAAACCGGTGCGATGGTCTAGTGGTCAGTGTACTGGCTTCTAGTCCAGAGCATCGATAGGTCGCGGGTTCGATTCCCGGTGCCGTCGATTTTCGTCGAAAATATAAATACGGGCACGATGAAGCTCCAGATGTATACATGAGACCCACACAGGTATTTAACCTATGGGGGTCACATGTATACAGCTGTAGTCCGTGTTTACGTTCTCGACGAAACGTGACGTAGCTCCGGTGCCGGGAGGCGAACTCGAGACCGGCTATATCAGCATAGGTTTTCCGCCGTTTCCCTATGCCCATAGCAGAAATTCTATGGCAAATGCGATATAGAGGGGGAAGTCGGATGCGGCCGCATGGGGGCCTGGTTACTGATCCGGACCAGACCCCCAGGGGGAACTGGCTACTGATCCGGGCCGACCTTGTAATAGGCGTAATGCCTGCAGACGGGGGGAAATGCAAGATAAAAAAAATAGTACAGCAGGCGACGCCTAGTAAATCTTTGTATGTGTCGGAAAAAACTGGTATTTTTTCCACTTTGGATCCCGAAATTTGAACTGCCATTCCTTTTATAATAATATCATCAATGACAAATATTATCCACTTGAAGAGATAAATATGACGACTTAAAATAAAAACCCTTCAATGCTCTCATTACATTATAAACTAGATAGATTTATTAATGTATATAGTTTTTGTTTTTATTGTTATTAACGATGAATCAGGAATTGATTCTTGAACTACTTTCAATAAAATGTTATTATTTATATTATTTTATTGTTTTAATTTTTCTAAAGAAGTTAAAACAAATCTTATTAATCTTCCACTAAATATTCATTGCATATGCGCACAGCAAATTTTACAATGGACGAACCAACTGTTGATATTTTTGAAAAATTATTTTATTTATTTTATTATTATTAGTTTTGTAAATATTAATGTCAATCTAGAAGTACGATTCGAAAATTGGATTCTTGCTCTGAGGTACGCTCTTTGCAGATATAAAAATCGTTATCGAAGTTTCTCATGGGATCCGATCCGAATATTAGCAAGCAGCTACCAACCGTTTGTACTTGATACACCAATATCCAGAAACATCCGTTGAGAATCAGATCGGAAACCCCGAGGAATTTCAAAGGGATCCTATAGGATCCCTATCGGGATACCTTCAATGCAGGCGACATTAAACTAAATGCGTAATCTAGAAATGCCGCCTTGCGATCGAATTGGGTTTCTATTAGGAATCCTCAAATATTGGAGGTGCATTTTTTTAATAATGAGCCGACTTCGAAAACAGGGTTCCCCTGGGGATCCCCGACTTGTAGGGTCCCTAACCAATCCTGATCGGGACCGAATCGGAAATGGGCATTCGTCGGGGTAGTTCAGCACGGGTGGTGACAGTGGGGATATCGATTCCTTCAACTGTACGCAAACTCAAACAAATTGTGCAGCAAATGTAGGAGGTTTAAGGAGAGGGAGTCAGGTCAAAAAAATTGATTTTGGAAATTCAATATCATCCTATTGCATATACAAATGCCCAATGCAGTATATTGTTGGTGCTCGGTGAAAGAATTTTTTACTGTCGTCTGACTTGCATATGCTTTTCAATATTATCTTAAGCAAAGTTCTTAGGTTTTCCATTCTGCGCATGATTTAGATCAAACTACTAGGCAGATTGGAATGGTTGACATCTCATTTCCTTCTTCATGAAAAGATACACCGGCTAAATGGAGCAAACTATTTTATTTTCATTCTGAAAGCAAAGATAATCACTGATTTAGAAAAAAGTATAAAATTTATTTATTAATAATTATGTCACTTAAACAATATCACCTTTTATTAACATTTGCTCCATTTAGCCGGTGTATCTTTTCATGAAGAAGAAAATGAGACGTCAACTATTCCAATCTGCCTAGTAGTTTAATCTGAATCATGCGCAGAATGGAAAACCTAAGAACTTTGTTTAAGATAATATTGAAAGGCATATGCAAGTCAGACGACAATAAAAAATCCTTTCATCAAGTACCAACAATATAGTGCGTTGGGCATTTTTATATGCAATAGGATTTGGATGATATTGAATTTCCAAAATCAATTTTTTTTACCTGACTCCCTCCCCTTAAGGACAACAAGCGAGTTTGCACTGTAGTAGCATACAAAGTGAATTTTTTTCTAATTCTTGGTGATCGCAACGATCAGCGAAACAAACGAGTACACTGATTGAAGCAGGTTCATATAAGTGGAGAAATTCAGTTTGTAGAGCTTAAACGCTGTCACTCTTGGGGGCATTCGACTTCTCGCAATGACAATACTAAAATCAGTTATTGACTCCTTAGACAACTCATACCAGTTACATTGCATGAACACTTCGCCAATCGCTTCGCCACACGAGGTCAGATAATCACTGGCATAGTAAAATGTTGATGGTACTGCGACGGTTATCAGGATGAAAAAACTCGCCGCAGCCATTTTCCCGAAGTCAGAGGTTTTGATTGCGTTGCCCAGTTGGGCGGCTAAAGGAAACAATTAAGACAGGTGAAAAAGAATGACAATTTTCTTTATATGCGTTAAGATTCAAGAAACCGAGTAGATAATTCAGTAGCTCTCATTTACCGTAAATGCAAATAAACAATTGCGCACCAATGTCGTTTATCCCCAAGAAGACGTGAAATGAGTCTTCAAACTTGCCACTGAGTACCATAAGATGATTGTGTCTTTCTACGAGACGACGAAATTCCGTGCACCTCACTTTTTTGTTTCTTATTAGCAGGAAATCTTGAAACTGCAGCTTCAGAATCCGGAACTGCCCACAGAGATGCATAGATAAGCTCCAGAAGAGCAAAACACAACTATGATACGAAAAATCTGAAACACAGAGAGTAATGATCGTGTTCGCAATACTCCAACCGGGACTCTCAGTGTTAGAACAGCTGCATCGATGATCCAGCGTTGTACTTGCACTTGGAAACGCCAATGACATAAAGCCACTAACTACGGACATCCAACTGAAGCCCACGTTGATAATCAGGAAGAAAAACGTTCCAAACTCATCGTGGCGTTTCATGATCTTCCGTTCTGCTGGGTCTGTGGTTGAAGACCAATCGTTAATTGCTGACTCGATCAGAGGAATCATTCGACTACCCCATAGTCGAAAGTTTAATCGTAGTACGGGTGTAAGAATGTGCCCTGCCGTCAGTACAAGTTCGGTATCTTCGATGGTACACTTTCCAAGGCGCTGAATTAAAGTGACCACATTAGGCAGTATTGTTGTAATCTATTCGACGTATGGAATTTTAGACGCTACGCAATAACAATTATCTATTGATGTCTTTAGTAATAGTTGCCAAACCTCGATCACCAGAAACACCAAGCAAGTAATTACTGTTTTCGGTGTAAATCCGTCCAGTGGCCAAATTCCGAAAATACGCATGCATTTTTTGTAAATAAAAAATGTGTCACTGCTTAAACTCAACAAAACCATTATATTTTTTTACTAAATATGCACATTATTTTTCAACAGGGTTTCATAGACAACTCTCTCCGGGTAGGTGCAATTTTGTACTGAGGGTCATATGCGAGGTACTTTTTGCGAGTAACTTCTGCATAGACACTACGCTCTCCCCTGTGGCCACTCTTCTGACGTGTAAGTTCTTAATCACGGGATACAATCTACAATATGAACTGCGAATGTCACACGCTGTAAAAGCTTCCAACTCCTGAAAGCTACTGCACAATTAGTATTTTCATCTATTTTTCAGAAAGAGAATTGCCGTCAGCGATAGTTCGCTCTGATAAGCTCGACGGCCTCACAGGATCCAATTTAGAATTATTGATTAAACGATCGAAGTGAAGTTCGATCACAATTGTATGAGCGCCTTTTCCTCGTGATCAAGAATCGTAGATGTTTAAAGTCCAGTTACGGTACCTCAAATAATGAGAGATGTTATGCCCGCGGGGGGTCAATTTAACATATATTTTATTTATTGGGATCGTTTGCCAATAAAGAGTTCGACTCAAGTAAATAACGTAAAGTTAAGAAGATTTATTTAAACAGATAACAATATACAATATTGACATGTATCGATATGTATTACAATATCGAGCTTGTCTCGATTCCGTTACTTATGGGCGAGTCTGACCCAAGACCGACTGGTCACTTTGATGTTCGCTTGAAGACTGAATTTACTTCTGATTGATAGCCACCAATTTGCCTAAAATGGGTGCGTATGCATTTAATGCTTCCGCGTTAATTGCTCCATCGAACGATATCGATTCCGCACACGATATTGCGCGAACTCTTTCGAAATCGTTTGATTGCCTAATTGTTCCAATAACTCCGTCCGAAAATAATTACCACTGGAATTATTTTCGAGCGATTTCCCAATAAAATTCCTTTTAAAATTCGGGCCGCAACAGAGATAAATATTTGGACTTTTCTTTTTATTATTACCGCGCGTTAACAATCGCGTTTGTTATTTTTATCGCAATTCCAAAACAGCTTTCGCAAACTTATTACAATCTTCTACTATTTCTCGATCATAACCATTTCTCGATTTTTCAAAGGTTTCTGAGTTAATCGTCCAACCGGTTATTTTCCGAATGGTGTCTACGTCGACTCCATGTCTATTCGCCGCTGAAGTTGACGCGTGGTGAGTGCTGTAAGCGGTGAACACCGCGGTATCAACTCCTCTTTCTGTTAAGATTTCTTTTATCCAGCGATTCAATGTCTGGGTCATTACTTCCTTAAAAGACTTTTTGAAGGAAATGAATAACGAATTAGTGGAGTCCCGAATGCCCTTTCTAAATTCTAATTACTTTTTTAGAGTTAGAGCTACGCGAATGTTTACATTATCCAAATAAAAAGGCACGACTAAGCAAAGGTTGCTTTCTGTTCGGCACTGACGTTTTTATCCTTTCTGGGATTTTTATCTCGATAAATTCCGTTGTCTCGCGAATGTTTCTTATATCTATTAAAATAAAGGTTTGTAACCTGTGACCCGCGGTTAGAGCTAATAACGTAATCAGTTTTTTGGATAGTGCGTTGAGGTGTTGTTGAAGTTGTGAGTTGTTGAGAATCTTTTGACTAGTCGATTGCGACGATAAGTGATCGAGAACGACTTTAGGGTGACAGGTGCAATGGTTCCTGGGTTTGCATGGTCTCTTACTAAAGAGGCCTTTGAAAAACCTCTTAACATTTGGGTCTTTTCCGATTTCGTGCCCAACTATTACCGATATTGCCCAGCGCAGGCAATTTAGCCTGCCATACGAACCTCTCTCGAACGCGTCCGCCAAGCCAGCGAGTATATCTCGAACCGAATTTGTAAATGGGCTGATGGAGTTCACGCTGCAGAAGGCCCACCATTTCCTTAAAACGGAATCGTACTGTTTTCTCGTCACTCGGGGACGACAGCGATGCGCTCCGCTTTATCGTCTCGGATTTTTCGGAGAACCCGAAGGATAATGGCGAATGGCGGAAACGCGTAAAACCAGAGACTTTCTGACGATTTCGTGAATGCGTCTGTAGACAGCGAGTTAAGATCTTTGAACCATGAGAAATATTTGTCACACTTTGTGTTGACCCGACTGGCAAACAAGTCCATCTGCGGTTTTCAAATGTCAGGATTTTTTCGAATGCTTCGCTTGCTAATTCATACTCCGTTTCCCGTTCAATTTTCCTTGATTCTGCGTCCGCAACAAAATGTTCTTTAGAGCTTAAGTATGATGTAAATAGTGAAATATTTCTTCCTTTACACCATGGCCATATTCCTTGAGTTATCCTATTTAAGCTAATATATTGTACGCCGCCCATCCTATTTATGTACGAAATGGCGGAGTGTTGTTAATTCGGAGAAGTATGTCTATTAGGGCTGTTAAAAAAACATAATTTCTTTATAATCGGTTGCTCCTGAAATGCTGCATTGATTATCACAAAAACAATGTTTTCGCGAAAGCTGGGAGTTGTGCGATGATATTAAGTACTGCCGCATCAAGGCCAAAATTCATGAAAAACTGCGATTTTTGGATTTTTTTTTGTCTTGTTAAGGGGATGCTGGAGTAGATTTTTTTACCGACTTTAGGCGGTAAAAATAAGCGATTTCGTAGTATACACTATTCATCGAAAATATGCTACAAATATACGTCAAATTTTGCAGAGATGTAATAAAAACATTCATGCTTGGGTGTCCGGTCGAATTACTGTCCAAAACATACAAGAAATGTAAGAAATCAAGAGATGCGGTAGTGTCAAGGCGTCATTTCTAGATTACACATTTAGTTCGATGACTTCTGCAAAAGTATCCCGATAAGATCCCTTTGAAAATCCTAGGGGTTTCCGATCTCATCCTCGGCGGATGTTTCTAGATATTGGTGTATCAAGTGCAAACGGTTGATACACTGAGAGAAGAGGTTGTTAACAGTTAACAAATCTTGGTTAAATATGGCGAAATGAACCATTTAGTTATTCTTATTGAATCTCACTTGAGCTAAATAAAATTTGCTCGTCGCAAATGAAGCTCGCTGACATTTGTTAATAGTTAACAAATCTTATTTGACTCAAGTGAGATACAATAAGAATAACTAAATGGTTCATTTTGCCATATTTAACCAAGATTTGTTAACTATTAACAAACTCTTCTCTCAGTGTACCAACCGTTTGCACTTGATACACCAATATCTAGAAACATCCGCTGAGGATCAGATCGGAAACCCCTAGGATTTTCAAAGGGATCTTATCGGGATACTTTTGCAGAGGTCATTGAACTAAATGTGTAATCTAGAAATGCCGCCTTGCGATCTAATTGGATTTCTATTAGGAATCCTCAAATATTGGAAATGCATTTTTTTTATAATGACCCGACTTCGAAAACAAGGGTCCACTGGGGATCCCCGACTTGTACGGTCCCTAACCAATCCTGATCGGGACCGAATCGGAAATGGGGATTCTTCGGGATACTGCAGCACGGGTGGTGATAGTGGGGATATCGATTCCTTCAACTGTACGCAAACTCAAACAAATTGTGCAGCAACTTTAGGAGGTTTAAGGACAACAACCGAGTTTGCACTGTAGTAGCATACAAAGTGAATTTTTTTCTAATTCTTGGTGATCGCAACGATCAGCGAAACAAACGAGTACACTGATTGAAGCAGGTTCATATAAGTGGACAAATTCAGTTTGTAGAGCTTAAACGCTGTCACTCTTGGGGACATTCGACTTCTCGCAATGACAATACTGAAATCCGTTATTGACTCTTTAGACAACTCATACCAGTTACATTGCATGAACACTTCGCCAATCGCTTCGCCACACGAGGTCAGATAATCACTGGCATAGTAAAATGTCGATAGTGCTGCGACGGTTATCAGGATGAAAAAACTCGCCGCAGCCATTTTCCCGAAGTCAGAGGTTTTGATTGCGTTGCCCAGTTGGGCGGCTAAAGGAAACAATTAAGACAGGTGAAAAAGAATGACAATTTTCTTTATATGCGATAAGATTCAAGAAACCGAGTAGATAATTCAGTAGCTCTCATTTACCGTAAATGCAAATAAACAATTGCGCACCGATGTCGCTTATCCCGATGAAGACGTGAAATGAGTCTTCAAACTTGCCACTGAGTACCATAAGATGATTGTGTCTTTCTACGAGACGACGAAATTCCGTGCACCTCACTTTTTTGTTTTTTATTAGCAGGAAATCTTGAAAGTGCAGCTTCAGAATCCGGAACTGCCCACAGAGATGCATAGCTAAGCTCCAGAAGAGCAAAATACAACTATGATACGAAAAATCTGAAACACAGAGAGTAATGATCGTGTTCGCAATACTCCAACCGGGACTGTCAGTGTTAGAACAGCTCCATCGATGATCCACCGTTGTACTTGAACTTGGAAATGCCAATGACATAAAGCCACTAACTACGGACATCCAACTAATGCCCACGTTGATAATCAGGAAGAAAAACGTTCCAAACTCATCGTGGCTTTTCATGACCTTCCGTTCTGCTGGGTCTGTGGTTGAAGACCAATCGTTAATCGCTGACTCGATCAGAGGAATCATTCGACTACCCCATAGTCGAAAGTTTAATCGTAGTATGGGTATAAGAATGTGCCCTGCCATCAGTACAAGTTCGATATCTTCGATGGTACACTTTCCAAGGCGCTGAATTAAAGTGACCAGATTAGGCAGTATTGTTGTAGTCTATTCGACGTATGGAATTTCAGACGCTATGCAATAACAATTATCTATAGATATCTTTAGTAGTAGTTGCCAAACCTCGATCACCAGAAACACCAAGCAAGTAATTAGTGTTTTCGGTGTAAGTCCGTCCAGTGGCCAAATTCCGAAAATTCTCATGCATTTTTTATAAATAAAAAATGTATCACTGCTTATACTCAATAAAACCATTATATTTTTCACTGAATATGTACATTATTTTTCATAGACAACTCTCTCCGGGTAGGTGCAATGTTGTACTGAGCGTCATATGCGAGGTACTTTTTGCGACTAACTTCTGCCTAGACACTAGACGCTCTCCCCTGTGGCCACTCTTCTAACATGTAAATTCTTAATTACGGGATACAATCTACAATATGAACTGCGATTGTCACCTACTCTGTAAAAGCTTTCAACTCCTGAAAGCTTCTGCACAATCAGTACTTCATCTATTTTTCAGAAAGAGAATTGCCGTCAGCGATAATCCGCTCTAATAACTTCGCCGTTCTCACAGAATGCACTTCAGAATATCATTTTATTTTCAGATTGTTATCTTCACTAACACCGAGCATTCTGAAAATGTTACTGCGTGGTAAAGATGACATTAAAAAAATACTAAATCATTATTTTTTAAAAGAGGCAAAACTTTTTTTGAAGTTCTTCTTATTTTTTAATCGCCTATTCTAATCAAACAAAAACTGAAGAAGAAAATCACTCTATTCTATTGGTTTCGGTCGGTTCCCTGGTATTTTTACATAGAACTTTGCAAATTTGCGATCTAATTCGGGACCGGAGAACTCGGACCGCTCGGACAAACATCGAGGTCCGGACAACAAACGATAGGCAATCGCGTGCGAGGCTTGCTCGTTCACTTAATAGTTGGGATATCGAATTTTTTCACTGCGCACGGATTCCTACAACTGTTGGAGATTCACAGACAATAATCGAATTTGCACTGTAGTAGCATACAAAGTGGAATTCTTTCTAATTCTTGGTGAGCGCAACAATCAACGAAACGTACGAGTAAAGTGATTCAAGCATGGACTTATAATTAGCAAGATTCAGTTTGCAGATCTTAAACCCTGTCAGTTTTGGGGGCATTCGACTTCTTGCAATGACAATAGTGAAATCAATTATTGACTCCTTAGACATCTCATACCAGTTACATTGCATGAACACTTCGCTAATCGCTTCGCCACACGAGGTCAGATAATCACTTGCATAGCAATATGACAATAGTATTATGGCGTTCATCACGATGTAGAAACCTGACTCCGCCGCTTCTTTGAAGCTGAAGATTTTGAGCGCGCTGCCTAGTTGGGAGGCTAAAGGAAACAATTAAGACAGGTGATAAGAAATGACAATTTTTCTTCCTCATAGAGGAAGCTTTGTTTTCACGAAAAAAAATTGTTTTTGGAAATTTTCACACTCAACAATGGAACACTCAAAATGGGTTAAAACGTGTGTGTTTATATGTATGATAAAAGGCCTAAAATTCATATTACCATAACTCGTGAACTATTGGACAGAATCAGCTGAAATTTGAATACTACTTAAAGTACCAGCTAGTCTTCAATTGGGATAATTTTTTTTTAAATCGCTTGACGCATTCCATTTTTACGAGACTTAAAAAAAAAATTAATTGTATATGAGGCATTCCATACGAAGCGGTCCACCCTGATTTTCAATGTTCGTACAATGGGTTCATAATTTTTTCCAGAGTATTTAAAGTTCCCCGAACACATACGAGTTATTTCTGATTTTTGATCCCCATAGTTTTTCCACAATAAAATACGCTTTTTTATTTTTTTTCCTTTTGCTGTCGATTTAAAACTATCCATGACGCAACAAAATTGTTCAGGGACAAAACGTAGGATTTCACGTATAATTTTTTATAAAAATGTGTCCAAATTAGCCTAAAAATTATGAACCCACTTTACGAACATTGAAAATCAGGGTGGCCCGCTTCATATGGAATGCTTCATATAAACATTCTAGCTCAAACAAATTTTTAGCTATCGGGCTGAATCTTTGAGCAAAATCTGTAAAGTGGTTCGATTTTTATAGGATTTTTAATTTTTGGAAAAATTTTCGTTTTGCTCTAACTCACGTCAAATCTCAACGAAAAAATTTAATTTCCTGCAGAAGATAAATAACATTCAGCACTGTTGCGTGCCAAATTTAGTGATGATCGGTAAAGCGATTCGGATTTTAACGTGGTTTTTTGTATTCTACATTTTTTATTTCAAATCCCATACTGATATTTAATTGCCCATATCTCTCAAACGAAACGATTTATCGAGCTACAATTTTGCACACAAATGGGGTATGAACTCTTGAGTTACTGTGATTTCGTACAAAAACACACACGCATAAAACGAAATTAAAAAAAAATTAATTCTAAGTAAAATAAAAAATTATGCACAGTAGAACTTTGCACATTTTTTCCTGATCAGTTTCCATTTTTCACAAAGCTTCCTTTATGAAGAAGCCGAGATTAATAAATAAACTTCCGCATAGCTTTGTGAAAAATGGAAACTAATGAAGAAACAATGTCCTAAGTTTTATTCTGCATCGTTTTCAATTTTGTCGATAAGATTAAAGAAAACGGGTAGATTATCCAGTAGCTCTGATTTACCGTAAATGCAAGTAAAAAGTTGCGCAAAGATGATGTCTATCCCCGCGAAGACGTGAAAGGAGTCTTCAAGCTGGCCACTAAGTTTTATCAGTTGATTGTGCCTTTCTACGAGATGACGAAATTTCGTGCGCTTCACATTTTTGTTCCTTATTAGCAGAAAATCTTTAAAGTGCAGCTTCAGAATTCGGAACTGTCCGCACAGATGCATTGTTAAGCTCCAGAAGAGTGCATGACAAAGAAAATACGGAAATTCTAGGACAGAGGTAAAAAGGATCGTATTCGCAATACCCCCACCGAGAATCTCAGTGGTAGTACAGTTTGATATGTGACCCCGCGTTGTAAATGCGTTTGAAAAAGCCAATGACACAAAATCATTAACTACAGATAGCCAACATGAACTTATGCTCATAATCAGGAAGAGAAAAGTTCCAAACTCATCGTGACGTTTCATGATCTTCCGTTCTGTTGGGTCTGTGATTGTAGACCAATCGTCAATCGTCGACTCGATCAGAGGAATCATTCGGCTACCGCATAATCGAATGGTTAATCGGTATACGGATGTAATAATGTGCCATGCCGTCATTTCAACGTCGAGCTCGTAGCTGGAACACGTTTCACGGTACTGGACCACACCAGGCAGTATTGTTGTAATCTATTCGACGTATGGAATGTTAGACGGAATAACAATTATCTATTGATGTTTTTAGTAGTAGTTGCCAAACCTCGATCACCAGAAACACCACGTAAATAGTTACTGTTTTCGGTGTAATTCCGTCGAGTGGCCAAATTCCGAAAATACGCATGCATTTTTCGTAAATAAAGAATGTATCACTGCTTATACTCAAAAAAACCATTATATTTTTTTACTAAATATGCACATTATTTTTCAACAGGGTTTCATAGACAACTTTCTGCGGGGAGATGCAATTTTGTACTGAGCGTCATATGCGAGGTACTTTTTGCGAGTAACTTCTGCATAGGCACTAGACGCTCTCCCTGTGGCCACTCTTCTGACGTGTAAATTCTCAATCACGGGATACAATCTACAATATGAACTGCGATTGTCACATACGCTGTAAAAGCTTTCAACTCCTGAAAGCTACTGCACATTAGTACTTCATCTATTTTTCAGAAAGAGAATTGCCGTCAGCGATAGTTTGCTCTAATAAGTCGACAAGCTCGACGGTCTCACTGAATGCACTCCAGAATATCATTTTATTTTCAGATTGTTATCTTCACTAATACCGAGCATTCTAAAAATGTTACTGCGTGGTAAAGATGACATTAAAAAATACTAAATCGTTATTTTTTAAAAGAGACAAAACTTTTTTTGAAGTTCTTATTTTTTAATCGCCTATTCTAATCAAACAAAAACTGAAGAAGAAAATCACTCTATTCTATTGGTTTCGGTCGGTTCCCTGGTAGGGTATTATTTTTAACAAATGCGTTTTCACCAAAGTCGATTTTACCAAATTCGAAATCGATTGCTTGACTCCCTCTCCCGGTAGATGCCGCTATGAGCATCGCACCGAGAGAAAAGATTTCATTGACGCGAAAGAAATGGGTGGGTTGATTTTTTTTCATTGATTTCAATGAAATAGTGCATTTGAATTTTAAAGAGAACATTTCATTGCCTGTAAATTAAGATTTACTTAGTGAGCATATAATACAGAAACAGTTTTATTGATTTAAAGAGACGTTTTCATTGGTTCAAAGAAACGTTTTCATTGATTTCTCTCTCGCACCTAACCTCACTTTTTTGTTTTCCGGTTCTCCCGAACGAACGGCTTCGAGTTTCGAGAAGCCAGAAGCTTAGCCTATTTCTGCCGTACTTCCTTACATACTCACAAAATTTGAGCTTTATCTGCCGCGTACTTCAGGAAAAAATAGTTTTCGAATTTTTGAGCTGGTAAGAAGAAGGTTTCATTGAATCAGAGACGATATCTTTGAAATCAATGAAAAAGGTTCATTGGTTTAAAGAAATGTTTCTTCGAATCAATGTCACTACTTTTCATTGAGTTTGAGATCATTCAAAGAAAAGATAGTATCGAAATTCAAGTATTTCATTTCATTGGCAAAGATTTCCGTGAATCAATGAAACTTTTTCTCTCGGTGCGTCTGAGTATTCATGCCAGTTGTAAACTATTAAAAATATTCCAGATAACCGTAGTCTGAGATTTTGTTGACCGGACGGTGTCTCTCGTGTTCCACGTGTACCACGACGTTATCCTCGAGGTCTAAGTTGACCATGGAGGTACACATGGCACCGAACGGTGCCACGTGTACCACCATCTTAGACCTCGAGGATAACGTCGTGGTACACGTGGACCACGAGGGTCTGCATGGTCTCTTACTAAAGATGCCTTTGAAAAACCTCTTAACACTTGGGTCTTTTCCGATTTCGTGCCCAACTACTACCGATATTGCCGAATGCCGGCAATTTAGCATGCCATACGAAGCACCTCTCGCGAACGCGTCCATCAAGCCAGCGAGTATATCTCGAACCGAATTTGTAAATGGGCTGATGGAGTTCACGCTGCAGAAGGCCCACCATTTCCTTAAAACGGAATCGTACTTTTTTATAGACGATTCTGCCAGCGATGCTATCATTATCTCGGCGGTGTTTTTTGGTGTTTGTCTCCGTTCGAATCCTTCCATGATAATTTTCCTGCCACCAGGGTAAGGTTGCGCCATAATGGATGAGGTTCCCTGTCACACGAGGTCAACAGGTTAACATTCAGTAAATAAATGGGTTTCGAGACTAACATTGCGTGAAAAAACGGAAACCAGGGCTGTTTAGCCCACTCGGGGACTCTAGTAATAGTTGCCATACCTCAATCACCAGAAACACCAAGCAAGTAATGACTGTTTTCGGTTCAAGTCCGTCGAGTGGCCAAATTCCGAAAATTATCATGCATTTTTTATAAATAAAAAATGTATCACTGTTTTCACTCAATAAAACCACTATATTTTTCATTAGATATACACTTTTTTTCAACATTGATGCATAGACAACTTTCTCCGAGGAGGTACAATTTTATTCTGAGCAAGGTATTTTCTAACTTCGGCATAGACCCTAAAAGCTCTCTTCTGAGATCGCTCTGACAAATTGTCTATTGATTGCAGGTGCTCTGCACTCGATAAGGTTACATGTCGATACTTGACGACGTCAATCCAACACGCGGTAATTAATCACGCGATATATTCAACGAGAAAAATTTGAAAACAAGAAGTACAGTTAAATAAATAAAAACGAAGTAAACAGAAAAAAGGATGCAAAATAGAACCTTGCACATCGCTTCCTTATTATTTAACATTTTTAACAAATCTACGTCTATGAGGAAGTACCTCTGTCCATCAATTTTATCTTCCTCATTCTAAAAATATTACCAAAGCTAATTACGTGATGAATTGCAATAGTCTGATATGCATAAAAGCTCCTTCCGTCTAAAAGGTACTGAACAATTACTACATCTATGTTTCAACAACAAAATTTCCTTTAGAGATAGTTCGTGCTTATATAGCTCGACTTGAGAGTTTTTTTTTCATGATGTGAAAGTGAAATATCAGTACATAAACTGCGAAGGTACTCGAGAAAATTGCAAGTAAAGGGTTGCTACTGCAGACCATCGGAGTTAGCACATAAATGGTCCCATATACCAACGGATCTTATGAATAATATTGCCTGTATCGATTGACGGTACTTATAAAAGTTCGGTGTTCCCATTAAGTTCCTATTTCTTTCCTTTAGACGAGCGTACATGTAAACCGACAGAAGAACGTCCATGTCATTTCGAAATAGTACTTTACGATACTAGTACGATAAAACTTTTACTGACGTGTGTGAGTACGATTGTCCAGCACGAGCCGAAGACGAGTGTTGCAATCACACGAGTTAAGAAAACGTTTATTACACGAATATCGTACGAAATTTTATTTTCCATGGTGTGAAAATAGAAACGTCTGCACGTGAAGCGTACGTAAAACCGCATTTCTCGAACCGAGGCGTCGCCAAGTTCGACGGCTAAAGGGTTGAAAATATCTGAAAATTTCTGAAAAAATCACGAAAAATTTATCTGAAAAGACCTCCGAATATCTAACAGTTTTCGCACTTTTCAGAGAAAGTCGATGATTTCTTTGAATCTAAATATTCTCGATTATTCTGAAAATTTCTGATATATCTCTGTCAACTTTTCGGAAAAAACAAAAAACAAACTGTGAACATCGTCGATATTCATAGTTTAGTCTGTTTCTCTTTTATATTCAGAAACCATTTTCTGAAAAAATCTAGATTTCGCTGAACACCGCGTACATAGTATATATTAAATTCCAATGTATATTAAGTAGGTATATTTAGTTCTTTAAACGCCCATTATCCTAGAAAATCGGAGGATTTCAGAGAATAAATCATATTTTTCCTTTAAAAAGTCTACTCTATATTCGAATAACAGAATGAGTAGATCGTAGAGCTAACTCGCATTTTCTCTTAACGTATTTTATCCGAAAAAAATCGCGTTTTTCAGAATGCTTTGGAAGAAATTCCGAAGTTACCTGAGAAATTAGAAGAGGAATTCTTTCTAATTCTTGGTGATCGCGACGATCAGCGAAACGTACGTGTAAACTGATTGAAGCAGGTATTTAAAATTACAGAGATTCAGCCTGTACAGCTTAAACGCTGTCACTCTTACGGGCAGTCGACTTCTCGCAATGACAATACTGAAATCCGTTATTGACTCTTTAGACAACTCATACCAGTTACATTGCATGAACACTTCGCCAATCGCTTCGCCACACGAGGTCAGATAATCGCTGGCATAGTAAAATGTCAACAGTATTGCGACGTTCATCATGATGAATAAACTTGCCGCAGCCACTTCCTTGAAGTCGGAGATTTTGATTGCGTTGCCCAGTTGAGTGGCTAAAGGAAACAATTAAGACAGGTGAAAAAGAATGATAGTTTTCTTCATGGGCGGTACACCGAGAGAAAAAGTTTCATTGATTCACGGAAATCTTTGCCAATGAAACCCTAGCAGATTGAACCACGCCTGGAATTGACACTGTTCACGGCCGAATCACGGTGAAAATCACGCGTGAGTTTCGACACCGTAAATCACGGTCGTCTCACGGCGGAAATCACGGACCCTCTCATACCCTTTAAGCTTTTGAGCTTGCAGACCATGATTTTACAATAAATAACGATTCACATCACGTCTCGAATCACGGATCGACGGACTTTTCAGCGCCAAGGTAATTCGCAAAATCACGTCTTAAATCACGACAGTCTTCACGTTTCGGGGATTTATCTTGTCGTGATTTTTCTTTTAATCATGGCCTATATGACGGCTGAATTCACGGTACTGAAATTCGTCGTGCTGTCTCGACACCAAGGGAAAGCAACAACAGGTTTTGCTCAATTCCTCTGAAGAATTTTATTAAAATTCTTTCAACGATTTTTCTGTTTCATGGACGGAATCTTTTTACGATTCTCTTAAAGACGCTTTTCAAGATTCTTTCGGAGATTCTTTGAAAGATTCTCAGAACGCTTTCGGATAGAAATAATCTTGAAAAGAATCCTGGAAAGAATCTTGCTTCGGATCCTATACGTGATTCTTTTCAAGGTTCCTTTAAAGATTCTTTCAAGACTTTTTTTAAGATTCTTTTAAGATTCTTCACAAGATTCTTTTTTTCTACGCGGGAAACTTAAACGGTATACGAGGGTTCGTGATTTCCGCCGTAATACGACCTTGAATTTCGGTGTCAAAACTCACGCGTGATTTTCACCGTGATTCGAACGTGGCCTGAAGTGCTAGGGAATGAAATACTTGAATTTCAATACTATCTTTTCTTTGAATGATCTCAAACTCAATGAAAAGTAGTGACAGTGATTCGAAGAAACATTTCTTTAAACCAATGAACCTTTTCCATTGATTCCAAAGATATCGTCTCTGATTCAATGAAACCTTCTTCTTACCAGCTCAAAATTTCAAAACCTTCTTTTTCCTGAAGTACGCGGCAGATAAAGCTCAAATTTTGTGAGTATCTAAGAAAGTATAGCAGAAATAGGCTAAGCTTCTGGCTCCTCGAAACTTAAAGCCGTTCGTTCGAGAGAACCGGAAAACAAAAAAGTGAGGTTAGGTGCGAGAGAGAGATCAATGAAAACGTTTCTTCGAACCAATGAAAACGTCTCTTTAAAACAATGAAACTGTTTTTTTATTATATGCTGACTAAGTAAATCTTTACGTACAGGCAATGAAATGTTCTCTTTGAAATTCAAATGCACTATTTCATTGAAATCAATAAGAAAAAAATCAATCCACCCATTTCTTTGGCGTCAATGAAGTCTTTTTTCTCGGTGTAAGATTAAGTAAAACCGGTAGATTATCCAGTAGCTCTCATTTACCGTAAAGGCAGATAAAAAAATGCCCTGCGATGACGTTCATCCCCAAGAAGACGTGAAATGAGTCTTCTAGCTTGCCACTGAGTTCTATAAGTTGATTGTGTTTCTCTGCGAGACGACGAAATTCTCTGTACCGGACTTTTTTGTTTCTTATTAGCAGGAAATCTTTAAAGCGTAGCTTCAAAATCCGGAACTGCCCACAGATATGCATAGATAAGCTCCAGAAAAGTACAACACAACTACCATACGAAAAATCTGCAACACAGAGAGTAGTAACCGTGTTCGCAATACTCCAACCGCGACTTTCAGTGTTAGCACAACTCCATCGATGATCCACCGTTGTACTTGCACTTGGAAAAGCGAATGACACAAAGCGATTAACTACGGACGTCCAATTAAGGCTGATGTTAATAATCAGGAAGAAAAAAGTTCCAAACTCATCGTGGCGTTTCATGATCTTGCGTTCTGCTGGGTCTGTGGTCGTAGACCAATCGTCAATCGTTGACTCGATCACAGAAATCATCCGACTACCGCATAGTCGAAAGTTTAATCGTAGTAGGGGTGTAATTATGTGCCATGCCGTCAATATAATTTCGGCAATATCGTTGGAACACTTGCCAAGGCGCTGGATTGAAGTGATCAGATTAGGCAGTATTGCTGTAATCTTTTCGACGTATGGAATTTTAGACGGAATTTTATACAATAACAATTATTTATTGATGTCTTCAGTAGTAATTGCCATACCTCAATCACTAGAAACACCAAGCAAGTAATGACTGTTTTCGGTGTAAGTCCGTCGAGTGGCCAAATTCCGAAAATTCTCATGCATTTTTTATAAATAAAAAATGTATCGCTGCTGATACTCAAGAAAACCATTATATTTTTCTCTACATATACACATTTTTTTCAACATGGATGCATAGACAACTTTCTCCGAGGTGGTACAATTTTGTTCTGACCAAGGTATTTTCTAACTTCTGCACAGACCCTAGAAGCTTTCTTCTGAGACGACTCTGACATATCGTCTATTGACTTAAGATGCTCTATAGGCGATAAGGTTGCATGTCGATACTTGTCAATGTCAGTTCAACACGCGGTAGATTAACCATGCGATATATTCAACGAGAAAAATGTACCTGCACGAGGAAGTATGGCCATCAATTTTATCTTCCTCATTCGAAAAATATTGCAAAAGTTGATTACGTGATGAATTGCAATTTTCAGCGAAAACTAGATTTTTTAGAAAGTGGTTTGGGAATATAAAAGAGAAACAGGTTAAACTATGAATATCGATAATGTTCAAAAAAATTTTTTTTAGACAAGCTGACACGGATATCAAAAGTTTCCAGAATAATCAGTAGTAATACCCCAAGAGCTTCAAAATTAATCGTGTAGTTCCCTCACACTTCCCTGCATACAAACAATCGTGTCAAGTTTTGCAGAAAATTCCCTCGCGCAAGGGCTTGGGATTTTTTAACCTGCAAAACTTGACACTCTTGTTTGTATTCAACGAAGTTATCGGGAAATACCCGATAATTTTGAAGCTCTCGGGGTATTACTACTGATTATTCTGATTATTTTTTCTACTCGGTTGTCGGCCAATCAGAGCGCAGTGTTTGAAGCTACCCAACAGTTTTATATCGGAAATTTCTTCAAAATTTCCGATGAGCTTTCATATGTTTCTGCTCATTTACGGCGGATTTCACACTAACTATTCTATATGACATAAAAAAAGTGGGTTACTTTAAACGTGATTGAAAAATGAGTCGCTTTGGAAAAGTTTCTCTAAAAAATACCCAGATGCTGTTTCCTCCACTCTGATTGACCGAAGTCCAAGAGGAAAATATTATCCGTCAAATACCACTCGTGCAGAAAAATCCCTCGTGCTTCGCACTCGGGATTTTAAGCCTGCAAAATTTGACACAATCGTTCCTAGGCAACGAAGCTACAGGCAATGAAGCAACAGTGGTATTACTACTAAAAACTTTTGATATCCGTGTCAGCTTTTCTAAAAAAAAATGTGAACATCATCGATATTCATAGTTTAACCTGTTTCTCTTTTATATTCAGAAACCATTTTCTGAAAAAATCTAGTTTTCGCTGAATTCCACATACATAGTATCTATTAAATTCCAAAGTATATTAAGTAGGTATATATTAGTTCTTCAAACATATATTATCCTAGAAAATCGGACGATTTCAGAGAATTAATTGTATTTTACCTTTAAAAAATCTACTCTATGTTCGCATAACAGAATGAGTAGATCGTAGAGTTAACTCGTATTTTCTCTTAACGTATTTTATCCGAAAAAAATTGCGTTTTTCAGAATTCTTCGGAAGAAACTCTGAATTTACCTGAGAAATAAAAACAGGAATTCTTTCTAATTCTTGGTGATCGCGACGATCAGCGAAACGTACGAGTAAACTGATTGAAGCAGGTACTTAAAATTAGAGAGATTCAGCCTGTACAGCTTGAACGCTGTCACTCTTAGGGGCATTCGACTTCTCGCAATGACAATACTGAAATCAGTTATTGACTTTTTAGACAACTCATACCAGTTACATTGCATGAACACGTCGCCAATCGCTTCGCCACACGAGGTCAAATAATCGCTGGCATAGTAAAATGCCAATAGTGTTGTGGTGTTCATCACGATGAATAAATTCGCCGCAACCACTTCCTTGAAGTTGGAGATTTTGATTGCGTTGCCCAGTTGGGAAGCTAAAGGAAATGATTAAGTCAGGTGAAAAAGAATGGCAGCTTTCTTTATCTGCAGTAAGATTAAAGAAAACGGGTAGATTATTCAGTAGCTCTCATTTACCGTGAAGGCAAATAAAAAAATGCCCTGCGATGACGTTCATCCCCAAAAAGACGTGAAATGAGTCTTCTAACTTGCCACTGAGTTCTATAAGTTGATTGTGTTTTTCTACGAGACGTCGAAATTCTGTGTACCTGACTTTTTTGTTTCTTATTAGCAGGAAATCTTTAAAGTGCAGCTTCAAAATCCGGAACTGCCCACAGATGTGCATAGATAAGCTCCAGAAGAGTACAACACAACTTCCATACGAAAAATCTGCAACACAGAGAGTAGTGACCGCGTTCGCAATTCTCCAACCGTGACTTTCAGTGTCAGCACAGCTACATCGATGATCCAGCGTTGTGCTTGCACTTGGAAAAGCCAATGGCATAAAGGCATTAACTACAGACGTCCAACTAAGGGTCATGTTGATAAACAGAAAGAAAAACGTTCCAAACTCATCGTGACGTTTCATGATCTTCCGTTCTGCTGGGTCTGTGGTTGTAGACCAATCGTTAATCGCTGACTCGATCAGAGGAATCATCCGATACCGCATAGTCGAAAGTGTAATCGTAGTATGACTGTAATAATGTGCCATGCCGTCAATGTAAGTTCGGAATTGTGGATGGAACACTTTCCAATGCGCTGGATCAAAGTGACCAGATTAGACAGTATTGTTGTAACCTATGATTGGAATTTTATACGGTATGCAATAACAATTATCTATTAATGTCTTTAGTAGTAGTTGCCATACCTCAATCACCAGAAACACCAAGCAAGTAATAACTGTTTTCGCAGTAAGTCCGTTGAGTGGCCAAATTCCGAAAATACTCATGCATTTTTTATAAATAAAAAATGTATCACTGCTTATACTCAATAAAACCATTATATTTTTCACTAGATATACACTTTTCTTAACATAGTTGCATAGAGAACTTTCTCCGAGGAGGTACAATTTTGTTTTAAGCAAGGTATTTACTAACTTCTGCATAGACCCTAGAAGCTGTCTCCTGAGACCGGTCTGACTAATTGTCTATTGACTCTGTACTCGATAAGGTTACACGTCAATACTTGACAATGTCAATTCAACACGCGGTAAATTAACCACGCGATATATTCAACGAGGAAAATTTAGAAACAAGAAGTTCAGTTAAATTTAAAAAAACAATAAAGTAAACGGAAAAAAGGATGCAAAATACAACCGTGCATATCGCTTCCTTATTATTTAAAGTTTATAACAAATCTACCACTATGACGAAGTATCTATGTCCATCAATTTTATCTTCCTCATTCTAAAAATATTACTAAAAATATCTGAAATATCTTATCTAAAAATATAAAAGTTAATTACGTGATTAATTATGTGAATATTATTTTACTTTGAGAGCTTTTTTTCACGATGTGTACTCGATAGAATTACAAGTAAAGGGTTGCTACCGAAGATCATTCATTCACGGTACTTATAAAAATTCGGTGTTCCGTTTAACTTCCTATTTCTTACCTTTAGACGAGCGTACAAGTAAACCAGTAGAAGAACGTCCATGACATTTCGAAATAGTAATTTACGATACTAGTGCGATAAAACTTTTACTGACGTGTGTGAGTGTGAGTCTGCAGCAAGAGTCGAAGGCGAGTGTTGCAATCAGACAAGTTATGAAAACGTTTATTACACAAGTATCGTACGAAATTCTATTTTAGAAGGTGTAAAAATGCATTTCTCGAACCGAGGCGTTGCCCAGTTCGACGGCTAAAGGAAGGATTTGTAACAAATCGGTTAGAATGAGAATTTTTTGTAACAATCATTAGGTGCCCTAGTGAAAACATATCACTGAAAATTTCTGACAAATCCCGAAAAATTTATCTGAAAAGACCTCTGCTACCAGTTTTCGCACTTTTCAGAGAAAGTCGATGATTTCTTTGAATCTAAATATTCTCGATTGTTCTGAAAATTTCTGATAATCCTTGTCAAATTTTCTGAAAAAAACTGTGTACATCATCGATATCCATAGTTTAACCTGTTTCTCTTTTATATTCAGAAACCATTTTCTGAAAAAATCAAGTTTTCGCTGAATTTCTCGTACAAAGTATATATCAAATTCCAAAGTATATAAAGTAAGTATATATGTATTAGTACTTTAAACGTACATTATCCTAGATAATCGGATGTTTTCAGAGAATAAATCGTATTTCTCTTTTAAAAATCTACTCTATGTTCGAATAACAGAATGATTAGATCGTAGAGTTAACGCGTATTTTCTCTTAACGTTTTTATCCGAAAAAAAAAATGTTTTCCAGAATTTTTTGGAAGAAACTCTGAATTTACGTCCGGAATTGAAAGATGAATTTGTCTTTACTCGTGCATGTAAAATCCTCGTTTGCCCACCATTCACAGACATGTAAAATGGCCGGTTGACGCATTAGTGCGCAAAACATTTTGCGCACTGGCTCCCTCATTTTGCACATTGTTCCCTGGATTTTGCTCACTGCTTGAAGTTGCAGCGCATTTTGCATGTCTGTAAACGTTGGACAAACTCGGATTGTGCATTGCACTCGTAAAGAAAAATATGGTTCGATATACGAGGCCAAAGGATCGTTCTGCGTACTGTCTTCACGTGAGCAGTGCGCAAAACGCTCCATTGGCCTCTTGTATGGAAATATACTATTTTCTAACTGTTGGTTATCGCAATGATCAGCGAAACGTACGAATAAAGTGAGTCAAGCAGGTTCTTATAATTGGAGAGATTCAGTTTGTAGAGCTTGAACGCTGTCATTCTTGGGGGCATTCGACTTCTTGCAATGACAATACTGAAATCAGTTATTGACTCCTTAGACAGCTCATACCAGTTACATTGCATGAACACATCGCCAATCGCTTCGCCACACGAAGTCAGATAATCGCTGGCATAGTAAAATGACAATAGTATTGCGGCGCTCAACACGATGAAAAAGCTCGTCGCAGCCATTTCCTTGAAGTCGGAAGTTTTGATTGCGTTGCCCAGATTCGAGGCTAAAGAATATAATTAAGACAGGTTAAAAAGAAAATGGATAGATTATCCAGTAGCTCTCATTTACCGTGAAGGCAATTTAAAAAATGCGCAGCGAGGATGTTTATCCCTAAGAAAGCGTGAAATGAGCCTTCAAGCTTGCCGCTGAGTTCTATAAGTTGATTGTGTCTTTGTACGAGACGACGAAATACCGTGCGCCTTACTTTTTTGTTCCTTATTATCAGAAAATCTTTAAAGCGCAGCTTCAGAATCCGGAATTGTCCGCACAGATGCATCGTTAAGCTCCAGACGAGTACATAACAACTGATTTGCGAAAAATCTGCGACACAGAAAGCAATGACCTTTCTCCCAATAACCCAACCGACACTCTCAATGTTAGTGCAGTTCGATCGATTATCCGCGGTTCTAGGTGCGCTTAGAAAAATCAATGACATAAAGTCATTAACTGTGGGCATCCAACAAACACTCATGCTTATAATCAGGAAGATAAAAGTTCCAAACTCATCGTGGCGTTTCATGATCTTGCGTTCTGCTGGGTCTGTGATCGTAGACCAATCGTCAATCGTTGACTCGATCAGTGGAATGGACATTATGCAATAATAATTATCTATTGATTTCTTAAGTAGTAGTTGTCGTCATACCTCAATCGCTAGAAACACTAAGCAAGTAATGACTGTTTTCGGTGTAAGTCCGTCCAGTGGCCAAAGTCCGAAAATTCTCATGCAATTTTTGTAAACAAGAAATGTATCGCTGCTGATACTCAAGAAAACCATTTTATTTTTCACTTAACATGCACATTTTTTCAACAGGGTTTCATAGACAACTTTCTCCGGTGAGGCCCAATTTTGTACTGAGTCATATGCGAGGTACGACTAACTTCTACATAAATACTAGATGCTCTTCCCTAGTGGCCACTCTTCTAAAGGGCAATTTCCTTCATTACAAGTTACAATTTACGATATGACATCCAACAACGCCATTCAACAACGCCAGTGCTACGTGGTCACTAAAAATATTACAAAAGTTAATTGCGATATGAATTACAATTGTCACATATGCTGTAAAAGTTCTCAACTTCTGAAAGCTACTGCACAATTAGTACTTCATCTATTTTTCACAAACAGAACTGCCGTCAGCGACAGTTCGCTCTGATATAGCTTGACGGTTTCACAGGAATGCACTTCTGAATATCATTTTATTTTCACACTATCCCTGAGTTGAAATGTAGACCCTCTTCAAAACCTAAATATTGCAGTCCGAAAATGGCAGATATTACCCGAATGGAATAAACGGAGTCTAATGTAGATTGAAATTATTATGTTTGGACCTCCAATTAGGTTGTACAGAGTGAGATGAGGTTCTTAGACCCTTGTATAAACTTCCAAAAGTGGCATATTTTACCCATTTTCATTCAACGAAGGGTGTTGGAAAGGTTTAAATTTTAACTCGGGTCAATTTCCCTAACACTGAGGATTCCGCAAAATTGACAGCGTAGAAAAGACAGCGCTAAAAAAAGATACAACTAAAAATAGACACAACTTGTCTTGTAGTTGTTTCAACTTTTTAAATGTCTATGCTAATCAAACAAAAATTGACGAATTCCCTGGTTCACGGTCTTCTGATACTTTTACGCAGAACTTTGCGAATTTGCAATCCAATTTGAAACCGAAGACAAACATCGAGGTGCGGCCAACGAACGACAGCCAATCGTGTGCGAGGCTTGCTCGTTCACTTAATAGTGGAGATATCGATATTTTCATTGCACACGGACCCGGACGACTGTAAGAAATTCACGGACAACTACGGAGTTTCCACTGTAGCAGCATACAAAGAGTTATAATTCTTGGTGATCACATCAATGAGCGAAACATACGAGTAAAGTGATTGCAGCATGCACGCAGAGAAAAATTTGGTTGCCCCAACCATTCGCGTGGTTAAATACGCTCCAACCGGAAAATTGATTGTGTCACAACCAACCAACCGGGCGTCACAACCAATCCATTTAACGTCACAAACAACCGATCGGATGTAACATCCAATGGATTGGTTGAGACATCCAATACAGTCAGACTTCGATTATGCGGACGATTCCCACTTTTTTGCCCCCACTCAGCCCTACCGCGCCACGCCGGTCAATGCCGTAGTCGTAGTTTATACTCGTGCGTCGAACGCCATCGGAGCCCCGCTTTTAGGTTAAGTGTGTACATTCGTGGTGTTTATGTGTAGATATTAAGATAGTTCAACAATGGAAGTATCAAAGAAGAAGAAAAGAGTTTTCACTAACAGTGAGCAGATGAATGTAATCGACAAACTCGACAGAAGCATACCTCCAGCGGAGATATCTAGTCAATACGGTGTCGCGCGTACATTCGTGTATAACCTAAAGGACAAGAAGGAAAAGTTTCGAGCTCTCGCGAACGCTTCGAGTCCTCAATTTTTCAACTAGAAAACAATGTGACGAGTTTTTTAAAACTATTTTTGAGGATTTTTTTCTCTCTTTACCGTACATAATAAGACTGAAAGTCTTGAAGTAGACGATTTGAATACTCAGCTGATATATTTTGCTTAAAATTTTTATCCGTACTACATCCGTTAACAGTTATAAAAAAACTTAGCCATACAAATATAAATATAAGCAATTGAATTGAGAGAAAACGTATTATGTAGGAAAATATTTTTTTTATTGAAAATTACGAGCAAGGCACCGCGACCTTATCATACGGCACTGGCTCCGAACGTGTGAGTGGCCCGCCGTGTGGCAGGATTTGTCCATAGAATCGAGGTCCTACTGTAGTTGGTTCCCCCAACCAATTTTGGCGGTTGGAGCGTATTTAACCACGCGAACGACAGCCTACTTCACTTCACGTTGGTACGACAGCCATTTACGGAACAAATAAAATGACAACAATACTTATATCGAAAATGCGCGATATTTTATCCACTAATTTTTTGAAGAGGGAAAAACTGTATCACTGCTTATACTCAATAAAATCATTTTATTTTTTTTACTAGATATACACTTTTTTTTAACATAGATGCATAGACAACTTTCTTCGAGGAGGTACAATTTTGTTCTGAGTTAAGTAATTATTAACGTCTGTATATATCTTAGAAGCTCTCTCCTGAGACCATTCTGACAAATTGTATATTGACTACAGGTGCTTTGTAGACGATAAGATTACATGTCGATACTTGACAACGCCAATTCAACACGCGATAAATTCGAACGAGAAAAATTAGCAAAAAAACGAGTTCAGTTAAATAAACAAATAAAAAAGTAAACGGAGAGTAGGCTGTACAATAGAGCCTTCGATATTACTTCCTTATTATTTAACATTTTTAACAAATCAACCTGTATAAGGAAGTATGTCCATCCATTTTATCTTCCTCATTCCTTATTCTAAGATTTCCAAAAAATACTGGTGAAAAAACCATTAAAAACAGGTTTATTTTTAAAAATTAATTTTTAATATTTTTTATTCAATGTCGGCTCAGCGTCGACACCCAGTACTGGGCGAACGTCGTTTACAAACGTCCTGCCGTTGTTATCATTTCGACATGATGCCGACGCTACACCGACCTTAGCGACAATGTTGCGCCAACTTGAAAATCGCCCCTGGGTATATCTATGTTTCAAAAACAAAATTGCCGTCAGAGATTGCCACGTAAACCACCGATCCGAGATTCGTTTAAATCTCAGAGTGGTGGTTTTGCCAAAATTCTAAGTGAACTTTTTGCACAAAACAGTTATAGTGGAAATGACCGTGATTCTATGGTGGTTTGCGCGGGGACCGGATCTGCTAGGGCACGAAAAAAAAGATTAGTTGCCATAACCAAGAAATGAGTTGACACAACCAATCGATTATTCTATTTTCCTAGCAACTCAAATGGTAATATCAACGATTCTAATGGTAATACCGACGATTCGAATGATAATACCGACGATTCGAATGGTAGTCCTAACTATTCGAGTGGTAGTCCCAACAATTGGATTAGTTAACCTAACTATTCCAATCGAGAACTAATCGTAAATAGTTGAGGTTACTATTCGATATGGTTGAGGCAACTAATTTTTTAGACATTGTGTACAGCAAATCGAAAACGTAGTTGGCACAACCAAACTTTTTTTTCCGTGGGTTATGAAAGTTCGGTGTCCCGTTTAACTTCCTATTTCTTTCCTTTAGTCGAGCGTACAAGTAAACCGATAGAAGAACGTCCATGACATTTCGAAAACTAAATTTATGCAATTTTTCAGGTCACGAATGTTCTTGTATTCGTGCAATGAGGATACTGAAATTAGTTCTTGACTCCTTATAATTTATTTATAATTTTTGGTGATTGCCACTATCAACGAAGCGTACGAGTTGCATCCGTTAAGAACATATTTTAAATTAGAATGACTCAGTTCGTAGAGCTTAGCAACTGCCAATCTCGGGGACATTCGATTGCGCATAATGACGATACTGAAATCAGTTATTGACTCCTTAGACAGTTTGTACCAGTTGCCTTGTGTACATACGTCGCTGGTTTCTACACACGTTGTCAGATAATCGCTGTCATGGTGAAAATAACAATAAGTACACGATGTTGAGGATGATGTTTACAAAGGCCTCAGGCATTATTATGAATTATAAATCATGATGGCATGGACCAGTTCGACGGCAAAAGATAGGACTTGCTGCAAATCGATGATTGCTACAAATTTATAAAAATTTCTATAAATATTTCTTTGAAAAATTCTGTAAATTTATCTGAAAAGATCTCGGAATATCTAACAGTTTTCGCACTTTTCAGAGAAAGTCGATGATTTCTTTGAATCTAAATATTCTCGATTGTTCTGAAAATTTCTGATATTTTCTGCCAACTTAAAGAAGAAAAAAAACTGTGAACATCGTCTATATTCAAAAACCAGTTTCTAAAAAAATCAAGTTTTCGCGGAATTCCTCGTATAAAGAATATATTAAATTCCAAAGTATATTAAGTAAGTATATGAGGCATTCCATATGAAGCGGGCCACCCTGATTTTCAATGTTCGTAGAGTGGGTTCATAATTTTTTTTCAGAGTATTTAGAGTTCCGCGAACACATACGAGTTATTTCAGATTTTTGGTCCCCATAGTTTTTCCATAATAGAATACGCTTTTTAAATTTTTTTTTTCTTTCGCTGCCAAATTAAAACTATCTATGACACATTTTGATTTTGCTCAAAATTTGACAGATTTTCCGTTATTATGTCCACTAACTACACTAAAATTTGCGCGATGATCAATTCATACCTTCATAATGTGACCATGTGAAATGTGTATGATTCAACAAATAACCGAGCCGTACATTGTGAAGATATCAATTTGCCATCGTGGTGATTTTTTCATCATTTTTTAACATTATGACGGAAATTCTGTGAAATTTTTAGTAAAATAAAAATGGTCCCTCTCAACGAAAAAAAAGATACGCCATTATTTTGCCACAAAAAGCCTGAAAA
This sequence comes from Ephialtes manifestator, assembly GCA_963970395.1. Classification (NCBI taxonomy): domain Eukaryota; kingdom Metazoa; phylum Arthropoda; class Insecta; order Hymenoptera; family Ichneumonidae; genus Ephialtes; species Ephialtes manifestator. The sequence goes on from OZ019976.1 coordinate 21,264,896, forward strand.
TTTATCTAGGTTAATTTGGAAACATTTTTATCAAAAAGTATACGCGAAACCCTACATTTTATCCCGGAACAATTTTGTTGTGTTATAGATAGTTTTAAATCGGCAGCGAAGGGGAAAAAAATAAAAATAACAAAAGCGTATTTTATTATGGACAAACTATGGGGATAAAAAATCTGATATAACTCGTATGTTCGGGGGGATATTGTTCGGGGATCTCTAAATACTCTGGATAAAAATTATGAACCCACTCTACAAATGTTGAAAATCAGAGTGGCCCGTTTCATATGGAATACCTCATATATTAGTTCGTTAAACGCACATTAATCTAAAAAATCGGAGGTTATCAGAGAATGAATTGTATTTTTTCTTTAAAAAATCTACTCTATGTTCGAATAACAGAATGAGTAGATCTCAGAGTTAACTTACTCGAAAAATATCGCGTTTTCCAGAATTTTGCGGAAGATTTTCTGAATTTACCTGAGAAATTAAAACAGGAATTCTTTCTAATTCTTGGTGATCGCAACGATCAGCGAAACGTATGAGTAAAGTGATTCAAGCATGTGCTTATAATTGGAAAGATTCAGTTTGCAGATTTTAAGCGCTGTCATTCTAGGGGGCTTTCGACTTCTTGCAATGACAATACTGATATCAGTTATTGACTCCTTAGACAACTCATACCAGTTACATTGCGTGAACACTTCGCCAATCGCTTCGCCACACGAGGTCAGATAATCACATGCATAGTAATATAACAATAGTATTGTGGCGCCCATCACGATGAATACACTCGCCACAATCCCTTCCATGAAGTCGAAGTTTTTGATTGCGTTGCCGAGTTGGGAGGCTAAAGAAAACAATCAAGGCAGGTGATAAAAAATGGTAATTTTGCTTCCTCTTAGAGGAAGCTTTGTTTTCATGAAAAAATTTATTTGGTAATTTTTATGTCAGAACACTCGAAATAGTCTGAAGTGTCGAAAAAAGTGGTTTACAAAAATTCTCCGGATGTATGGATGTGTGTGTGTATATATGTGTGATGAATGGGCTAAAATGTATATTACCGTAAATTAATAAATGTAAATACCACATAAAGTATTAGCTAATCTTTAATTGGTATAAATTTTATAAAATTCGCTTCACGTAATCCATTTTTACGAGATTTTTAAAATTTTGAAAAATGTACGTAAACGCTCTAGCTCGAACAAATTCTTAGCTATCGGGGTGAATCTGTGAGCAGTCTGTAAAGCGGTTCAATTTTGATAGGATTTTGAATTGTTCGAAAAATTAACGTTTTCTATAACAAACATCAAATCTCAACAAAAAAATATAGTGATGTTCGGTAAAGCGATACAGATTTTAGGTGATTTTAAATTTGTCAAAAAATTATTGTTGTCGATCTGACTTTCGTAAAACTTTAGCAAGCCGAAAATTTGTACACAATAAAAATATGATGCAATGATGTTTGTCGCGGTAATTCAGAGCCGTATGTATCGTGGTTTTTCATATTCTACATTTTTTATTTTCTATTTTATTATATTCAATTGCCCATATCTCTCAAACGGAACGATTTATCGATATCAAATTTTGCACACAAGTGGGGTATGCAGTAACTCTTGAATTACTGTGATGGCGTACACACACATAAAACGAAATCAAAATAAAAATAAAAATTTGAATGCTAAGAAAAATAAAAAATTATGCAAAGTGGAACTTTGCACATTGCTTTTTCATCAATTTTCATTTTTCACAAAGATTTCTTTATGAGGAAGCTGAGATTATTAAATAAGCTTGCGCATAGATTTGTGAAAAATGGAAACAAATGAGGAAGCAATGTGCTAAGTTTTACTTTGCATCATTCTCAATTTTGTTTTTATGTGCGATAAGATTAAAGAAAACGAATAGATTATCCAGTCCCTCTCATTTACCGAAAAAGCAAGCATAAAGTTGCGTTTCGATGATGTCTATCCCCATGAAGACGTGAAATGCGTCTTCAAGCTGGCCACTGAGTTCTATAAGTTGATTGTGTCTTTCTACGAGACGACGAAATTCCGTGCGCCTCACATTTTTGTTCCTTATTAGCAGAAAATCTTTGAAGTGCTGCTTCAGAATTTGGAACTGTCCGCACAGATGCATAGTTAAGCTCCAGAAGAGTGCAAGAGAACTGAAATACGGAAGATTTATGACAGCGTTAAAAATTATCGCATTCGCGATACCCCAACCGAGAATCTCAGTGTTAGCACAGCTTGATGTATGATCCAGCGTTGTAAATGCGTTTGGAAAAGCCAATGACACAAAGTCATTAAATGCAGATATCCAACATGAACTCAAGGTCATAATCAGAAAAAGAAAAGTTCCAAACTCATCGTGGCGTTTCATGATCTTCCGTTCTGTTAGGACTGTGATCGTAGACCAATCGTCAATCGTTGACTCGATCAGAGGAATCATTCGACTACTGTATAGTAGAATGGATAGTCGTGATACGGATGCAATAATGTTCCATGACATCGCTTCATCTTTGAAATTGTCGATAGAACACTTTCCACGGAACTGGACTACATCAGGCAGTATTGTTGCAATCTATTCAACGTATGGAATTTTATACGGCATGCAATAACAATTATCTATTGATATCTTTAGTTGTAGTTGCCAAACCTGGATCGCCAGAAACACCAAGTAAATAATTACTGTTTTCGGTGTAAGTCCGTCGAGTGGCCAAATTCCGTAAATTCTCATGCATTTTTTGTAAAGAAAAAATGTATCACTGCTTATACTTAATAAAACCATTATATTTTTCGATAGATATACATTTTTATTTCAATATGAATTCATTCATAGACAACTTTCTCCGAGCAGGTACAATTTTGTACTGAGCAAGGCAATTACTAACTTCTGCATAGACCCTAGAAGCTCTCTCCAGAGACCACTCTGAACAATTGTCATTTTCATAACTACAGTTAACAATCTACTATATCAACAACGCAGGTGCCCTGTAGTCGATAAGGTTACACGTGGATACTTGTCGTCAATACAATACGCGGTCAATTTACCACCCGATATATTTAACACGCAATAAACTCAACGAGAAAAACTTGCAAAAAAAAGAAGCCCTCCCCTAATAAGTTCATGAGTAGCGAAATGTTATCAAAACCATTATCATCGTTTTATTCGTGGGGTGATTGGTCGGCAGTGTCGTCAGATACACTGGGATGGAGACCAACTTCATGCATTATAATTTTTTGTTCATGTCAAATATCAAAATTGATATAAAGATACCCGGGCGTCTTAGCGAGCTGTTAACCCTTGTTCAGTTAAATAATAAAAAAAACAAGGTAAAGAGGAAGAAAAATGGGAAATAGTTTAAAAAAAATGAACCTCTATGAGAAAGTACGTCTATCAATTTTATCTTCCTCGTTCTTAAAATATTACAAAAGTTAATTACCTGATGAATTGCAAGTGTCTCATATGCTACAAAAGCTCTCTATGTCTGAAAGCTTCGGAACAATTACTGTATGCTTTAAAATGAAAATTGCCTTCAGGGATAGTTCGCGCTTATATAGCTCGACTGGCCCACATAAATGTATTTTTAAATACCGTTTTACTTTGAGAGCTTTCTTTACAATATGAAAGCGAAATGTCAGTACATAAATTGCGAAGGTACTCAAGAAAATTGCAAGTAAATGGTTGCTACTGAAAGACATCTGAGTTAAGACATAAATGCTCCATTACACTAATGGAACTTGATATACCGGCCACCCGTGCAGAAGTATAGTTGGGGCTCCAACTTGGCCAGTTCTAGTTTGCCCCAGTTCTATTAGGGGCCCTATTAGGCTAGTCACGCTTGAAGTACGGAGCCTTTAGAGACTCAATATGGACGACCCTAGTGAGGATTCCACATTTAAGCTTGATTAGACCCCGACGTTTGTCGTGGCCGCCTCTGTTGAGGCTAGTAGGGTTCTAGAGTAGATTTCCTATTGTGGATGCCACGTTTATACCTAAAAAGGCCCCTTATTTAATCGCGGCTGTCCGAACTAATTTTTGCACGGTCAGTAGCGATTTTTTATAAATAGTATTGCCGGTATCGATTGACAGTACTTACAAAAGTTCGGTGTTCCGTTTAACTTCCTACTTCTTTCCTTTAGACGAGAGTACAAGTAAAGCGATAAAATAACGTACATGCACAGAGAAATAAAATGAGTTGGGTACATTCAAAAAGTGGTTTCATGGACTCACTTCTCGTTAATCCATATACCCACGCATTTGTGAATAGGGACAACCACTTATTCGTTGTCTCAATTCACAAAATGGTTATAGGCACTAAATGAATTGTTCTAGCAACTCATTTATGGTGAACTCATAAAATGTTGTCCCAACTAACCTTTTCTCCGTGTAAAACTTCGAAAAACGAATTTATACAGTTTCGCAGCTGACAAATGTTCGTGTATGTGTTCAATGAGAATACTGAAATTAGTTCTTGATTACTTATTGTTATTTATAATCTTTCGTGATTGCCACTATCAACAAAACGTACGAGTAGACTCCGTTAAGAACATTCTTTCAATTAAAGTAACTCAGTTCGTAGAGCTTAGCAGCTGCCAATCTCGGGGCATTCGATTTGGCGCAATGACGATACTGAAACCAGTTATTGACACCTTGGACAGATTGTATCAGTTGCATCAGAGAAAGTCGATTATTTCTTTGAATCTAAATATTCTCGATTGTTCTAAAAATTTCTAACATTTCCTAGCGAGTTTCCTGAAAAAAAATTAACATTGTCGATATTCATAGTTTAGCCTGTTTCCCTTTTATATTCAAAAACCATTTTCAAAAATAATCAAGTTTTCGCTGAATTCCTCGTACAAAGTATATATGAAATTCCAAAGTATATTAAGTAGGTATACTTATAGTTCGTTAAACGCACATTATCCTAGAAAATCGGATTTTTTCAGAGAATAAATTGTATTTTTTATTAAAAAATCTATTCTATGTTCGAATAACAGAACGAGTAGACCGTAGAGTTAAGTCGTATTTTCTCTTAACGTATTTTATCCGACAAAAATCGCGTTTTCCAGAATTTTTCGGAGGAATCTCTAAATTAACCTGAGAAATTGAAAGAGGAACTATTTCTAATTCTTGGTGATGGCAACGATCAGCGAAACGTACGAGTAAAGTGATTCAACCATGTACTTATAATTGGAAAGATTCAGTTTGCAGATTTTAAGCGCCGTCATTCTAGGGGGCTTTCGACTTCTTGCAATGACAATACTGATATCAGTTATTGACTCCTTAGACAACTCATACCAGTTACATTGCGTGAACACTTCGCCAATCGCTTCGCCACACGAAGTCAGATAATCGCTGGCATAGTAAAATGACAATAGTATTGCGGCGCTCAACAAGATGAAAAAGCTCGTCGCAGCTATTTCCTTGAAGTCGGAAGTTTTGATTGCGTTGCCCAGATTCGAGGCTAAAGAAAACAATTGACAGGTTAAAAAGAAAATGGATAGATTATCCAGTAGCTTTCATTTACCGTGAAGGCAATTTAAAAAATGCGCAGCGAGGATGTTTATCCCTAAGAAAGAGTGAAATGAGCCTTCAAGCTTGCCACTGAGTTCTATAAGTTGATTGTGTCTTTGTACGAGACGACGAAATACCGTGCGCTTTACTTTTTTGTTCCTTATTATCAGAAAATCTTTAAAGCGCAGCTTCAGAATCCGGAATTGTCCGCATCGTTAAGCTCCAGATGAGTACATAACAACTGATTTGCGAAAAATCTGCGACACAGATAGCAATGACCTTTCTCCCAATAACCCAACCGACACTCTCAATGTTAGTGCAGTTCGATCGATTATCCGCGGTTCTAGGTGCGCTTAGAAAAATCAATGACATAAAGTCATTAACTGCGGGCATCCAACAAACACTCATGCTTATAATCAGGAAGATAAAAGTTCCAAACTCATCGTGGCGTTTCATGATCTTGCGTTCTGCTGGGTCTGTGATCGTAGACCAATCGTCAATCGTTGACTCGATCAGTGGAATCATCTGTCTACCGCATAGTCGAAAATTTAATCGTAGTAGGGGTGTCATTATGTGCCATGCCGTCAATATAATTTCGGCATTGTCGTTGGTACACTTTTCAAGGCGCTGGATCAAAGTGATCAGATTAGGCAGTATTGTTGTAATCTATTCGACGTATGGAATATTAGATGTTATGAAATAATAATTATCTCTTGATGCCTTTAGTAGTAGTTGTCATACCTCAATCGCTAGAAAGACCAAGCAAGTAATGACTGTTTTCGGTGTAAGTCCGTCCAGTGGCCAAAGGCCGAAAATTCTCATGCAATTTTTGTAAACAAAAAATGTATCGCTGCTGATACTCAAGAAAACCATTTTATTTTTCACTGAACATGCACATTTTTTTCACCAGGGCTTCATAGACAACTTTCTCCGGTGAGGTCCAATTTTGTACTGAGTCATATGCGAGGTACGACTGACTTCTGCATAAATACTAGATGCTCTTCCCTAGTGGCCACTCTTCTAAAGTGCAATTTCCTTAATTATAAGTTACAATTTACGATATGACATCCAACAACGCCAGTGCTACGTGGTCACTAAAAATATTACAAAAGTTAATTGCAATATGAATTACAATTGTCACATATGCTGTAAAAGCTCTCAACTTCTGAAAGCTACTGCACAATTAGTACTTCATCTATTTTTCACAAACAGAACTGCCGTCAGCGATAGTTCGCTCTGATATAGCTCGACGGTTTCACAGGAATGCGCTTCTGAATATCATTTTATTTTCAGACTATCCCCGAGTTGAAATGTAGACCCTCTTCAAAACCTAAATGTTGCAGTCCGAAAATGGCAGATATTACCCGAATGGAGTAAACGGAGTCTAATGTAGATTGAAATTATTATGTTTGGACCTCCAATTAGGTTGTACAGAGTGAGATGAGGTTCTTAGACCCTTGTATAGACTTCCAAAAGTGGCATATTTTACCCATTTCCATTCAACGAAGGGTGTTGGAAAGGTTTAAATTTTAACTCGGGTCAACTTCACTAACACAGAGGATTTCGCAAAATTGACAGCGTAGAAAAGATAGCGCTAAAAAAAGATACAACTAAAAATAGACATAACTTGTCTTGTAGTTTTTCCAACTTTTTAAATGTCTATGCTAATCAAACAAAAATTGACGAATTCCCTGGTTCACGGTCCTCTGATACTTTTACGCAGAACTTTGCTAATTTGCAATCCAATTCGAAACCGAAGACAAACATCGAGGTGCGGCCAACGAACGACAGCCAATCGCGTGCGAGGCTTGCTCGTTCACTTAATAGTGGAGATATCGATATTTTCATTGCACACGGACCCGGACGACTGTAAGAAATTCACGGACAACTACGGAGTTTCCACTGTAGCAGCATACAAAGAGTTTTAATTCTTGGTGATCACATCAATGAGCGAAACATACGAGTAAAGTGATTGCAGCATGCACGCAGAGAAAAATTTGTTTGCCCCAACCATTCGCGTGGTTAAATACGCTCCAACCGAAAAATTGATTGTGTCACAACCAACCAACCGGGCGTCACAACCAATCCATTTAATGTCACAAACAACTGATCGGATGTAACACCCAATGGATTGGTTGAGACATCCAATATAGTCAGACCTCGATTATGCGGACCATGGAGACTAGAGTAAAGGAGACCGAACGCTTATGGCGCGAGGTCTAGAATTTTGGTCTACAAAACGGGCCTACGTTTTAGTTCCAGTTGTCACTACAAGCGTCGCTCCGATCGTTGAGTTCCACGGTGAAGTTAGCGCTTGGTCGATAAACGATATTCAATTTCTGATTAGAGGTTCCAAAGTAACTCGATAGCGAAGCGCTACGCTGCGCCTCTATCGGCGAAAGCTGAAATAATTTTGGCCCATTTCATCGACCATCTGCTCAGCACTACGTTCGGCCTCCTTTACTCTATCCTCCATGATGCGGACGTTTCCCACTTTTTTGCCCCCACTCAGCCCTACCGCGCCACGCCGGTCAGTGCCGTAGTCGTAGTTTATACTCGTGCGTCGAACGCCATCGGAGCCCCGCTTTTAGGTTAAGTGTGTACATTCGTGGTGTTTATGTTTAGATATTAAGATAGTTCAACAATGGAAGTACCAAAGAAGAAGAAAAAAATTCTCACTAACAGTGAGAAGATGAATGTAATCGACAAACTCGACAGAAGCATACCTCCAGCGGAGATATCTAGTCAATACGGTGTCTCGTGTACATTCGTGTATAACCTAAAGGACTAGAAGGAAAAATTTCGAGCTCTCGCGAACGCTTCGAGTCCTCAATTTTTCAACCAGAAAACAATGTGACGAGTTTTTTAAAAGTATTTTTGAGGATTCTTTTCCCTCTTCAACGTACATAATAAGACTGAAAGTCTTGAAGTAGACGATTTGAATACGCAGCTGATATATTTTGCTTAAAAATTTTATTCGTACTACATCCGTTAACAATTATAAAAAACTTAGCCACACAAATATCGATATAAGCAATTGAATTGAGAGAAAACGTATTATGTAGGAAAATATTTTTTTTTATTGAAAATTACGAGCAAAGCACCGCGACCATATCATACGGCACTGGCTCTGAGCGTGTGAGTGGCCCGCCGTATATCCATAAAATCGAGGTCCTACTGTAGTTGGTTTATTTAACCACGCGAATGGTTGGGGCAACCAATCTTTTCATTGCGTCTGTACTTATATGTAATTGGAAAGATTCAGTTTGCAGATCTTAACTCCTTAGACATCTCATACCAGTTCCTTACATTGCATGAACACTTCGCCAATCGCTTCGCCACTCGAGGTCAGATATTCACTTGCATAGTAATATGACAGTAGTATTGTGGCGTTCATCGCGATGTACATACCTGCCTCAGCCCCTTCTTTAAAGTCGAAGATTTTGTTCGCGTTGCCTAGTTGGGAGGCTAAAGGAAACAATTAAGACAGGTGATAAAAAATGACAATTTCACTTCCCCATAGGGGAATCTTTGTTCTCACGAAAATTTTTTTTTTTTTTAAGATTTTCATGTCTGACCACTCAAAATGGTCCAAACGGCGAGAAAAGTGGGTTACAAAAATTGTCCGGATGTATGTATGTGTGTGTGCTTATATGTGTGATGAAAGGCCTAACATTCATATTACCATAACTCGTGAACTATTAGACAGAATCAGCTGAAATTTGAATACCACTTAAAGTACTTGCTAGTCTTTAATTGTGATAAATTTTATAAAAAACGCTTGATGCATTCCATTTTTACGAGACATTAAACATAAATTTTAATGTATATAAACGTCCTAGCTCGAACAAAAGTGACTTTTTAAAAAATTATCGTAAAAAGGTATGTAACTGGTAATTTCTGAGATACAATATGCAACTTGAGAACGATAGTGATGGTCAAAATTCGATATCTTGAAGAAAAAACATGTAGATTGGATTTTCCAACCGGAAGTCAGACCTGTGAATTCTGAAACCAGAGTCGGAAAAGGTGACGATTTTTTAAATCATTTGCAACTGTCAAAATGAACAGCATACCTGAAATTGATCGCCGACGAGTATCTACTTCACGTTGGTACGACAGCCATTTACGGAACAAATAAAATGACAACAATACTTATATCGAAAATGCGAGACATTTTATCTACTAATTTTTTGAAGAGGGAAAAACTGTATCACTGCTTATACTCAATAAAACCATTTTATTTTTTACTAGATATATACTTTTTTCAACATAGATCCATAGACAACTTTCTTCGAGGTGGTACAATTTTATTCTGAGTTAGATAATTACTAATTTCTGTATAGACCCTAGAAGCTCTCTCCTGAGACCATTGGTGCTTTGTAGACGATAAGATTACATGTCGATACTTGACAATATCAATTCAACACGCGATAAATTCGAACGAGAAAAATTTGCAAAAAAAAACGAAGTTCAGTTAAATAAACAAATAAAAAAGTAAACGGAGAGTTATTATTTATTGTGTATATGTTATTATTTAACATTTTTAATAAATCAACCTGTATGAGGAAGTATGTCCATCAATTTTATCTTCCTCATTCCTTATTCTAAGATTTCCAAAAAATAGTGGTGAAAAATTCATTAAAAACAGGTTAGAATTATTAAAAAGCATTGAACGACTGCGCAGATCGATAATTTATTTTTTTAAATTAATTTTTAATATTTTCTATTCAATGTCGGCTCAGCATCGACACCCAGTACTGAGCGAACGTCGTTTACAAACGTCCTGCCGTTGTTATCTCATTTCGACATGATGCCGTCGCTACACCGGTTTAGCGACAATGTTGCGTCAACTCGAAAATCACACCTGGGTATATCTATATAACAGCCCGTCCAGTCAGACAGACAAATCGTAGTGTGAAGGCAACATTAATTTCTTTTTTAACTTGGCGTCGAGTCGCTACCGCGACTCTTGATTTAAAAAAAAAAAATGCCGTCAGAGATTGCCACGTAAACCACCACTCCGAGATTCGTTTAAATCTCAGAGTGGTGGTTTTGTCAAAATTCTAAGTGAACTTTTTGCACAAAACCGCTATAGTGGAAACGACCGTGATTCTATGGTGGTTTGCGCGCTAACCGGGTCTGCTAGGGTTATAAAAGTTCGGTGTCCCGTTTAACTTCCTATTTCTTTCCTTTAGTCGAGCGTACAAGTACACCGACAGAAGAACGTCCATGACATTTCGAAAACTAAATTTATACAATTTTCCAGCTGACAAATGTTCTTGTATTCGTGCAATGAGGATACTGAAATTAGTTCTTGACACCTTATAATTCATTTATAATCTTTGGTAATTGCCACTATCAACGAAACGTACGAGTTGCATCCGTTAAGAACATAGTTTAAATTAGAATGACTCAGTTCGTAGAGCTTAGCAACTGCCAATCTCGGGGACATTCGATTGCGCACAATGACGATACTGAAATCAGTTATTGACTCCTTAGACAGTTTGTATCAGTTGCATCAGATGATCGCTGTCATGGTGAAAATAACAATAAGTACACGATGTTGAGGGTGAGGTTTACAAAGGCCTCAGGCATTATTATGAATTATAAGTCATGGTGACATGGACCAGTTCGACGGCAAAACGTAGGACTTGCTACAAATCGATGAGAATGAAAATTTATTGTATTAATGATTAGATGCCCTGACGAAAATATTTATCTGAAAATTTCTAAAAATTTCTGTAAATATTTCTTTGAAAATTTCTGAAAATTTATCTGGAAAGATCTCGGAATATCTAACAGTTTTCGTACTTATCAGAGAAAGTCGATGATTTCTTTGAATCTAAATATTCTCGATTGGTCTGAAAATTTCTGACATTCCCTGCCAACTTAAAGAAGAATAAAAACTATGAACATCGTCTATATTCATAATTTAGCCAGTTTCTCCTTTATATTCAGAAACCAGTTTCTAAAAAAATCTAGTTTTCGCGGAATTCCTCGTATAAAGTATATATTAAATTCCAAAGTATATTAAGTAGGTATATATTAGTTCGTTAAATTTACATTATCCTAGAAAATCGGAGGTTTTCAGAATATAAATTGTATTTTTCCTTTACAAAATCTACTCTATATTCGAATAACAGAATGAGTAGATCTCAGAGTTAACTCGTGTTTTCTCTTAAAGTATTTTATTTGAAAAATATCGCGTTTTCCAGAATTTTTCGGAAAAATTTCTGAATTTACCTGAGAAATTGAAACAGGAATTCTTTCTAATTCTTGGTGATCGCAACGATCAGCGAAACGTATGAGTAAAGTGATTCAAGCATGTGCTTATAATTGGAAAGATTCAGTTTGCAGATTTTAAGCGCTGTCATTTTAGGGGGCTTTCGACTTCTTGCAATGACAATACTGATATCAGTTATTGACTCCTTAGACAACTCATACCAGTTACATTGCGTGAACACTTCGCCAATCGCTTCGCCACACGAGGTCAGATAATCACATGCATAGTAATATAACAATAGTATTGCGGCGCCCATCACGATGAATACACTCGCCACAAACCCTTCCATGAAGTCGAAGTTTTTGATTGCGTTGCCGAGTTGGGAGGCTAAAGGAAACAATCAAGGCAGGTGATAAAAAATGATAATTTTGCTTCCTCTTAGAGGAAGCTTTGTTTTCATGAAAAAATTTATTTGGTAATTTTTATGTCAGAACACTCAAAATAGTCTGAAGCGTCGAAAAAAGTGGTTTACAAAAATTCTCCGGATGTATGGATATGTGTGTGTATATATGTGTGATGAATGGCCTAAAATTCATATTACCGTAACTCGTGAACTATTATACAGAATCGGCTGAAATTTAAATACCACGTAAAGTATTAGCTAATCTTTAATTGGTATAAATTTCATAAAATTCGCTTCACGTAATCCATTTTTACGAGATTTTTAAAATTTTGAAAAATGTACGTAAACGCTCTAGCTCGAACAAATTCTTAGCTATCGGGGTGAATCTGTGAGCAGTCTGTAAAGCGGTTCAATTTTGATAGGATTTTGAATTGTTCGAAAAATTAACGTTTTCTATAACAAACATCAAATCTCAACAAAAAAATATAGTGTACATCAAATACATAAAATTTTGCACACAAGTGGGATATGCAGTAACTCTTGAATTACTGTGATGGCGTACACACACATAAAACGAAATTAAAAAAAAGAAAAATTTTAATGCTAAGAAAAATAAAAAATTATGTAAAGTGGAACTTTGCACATTGCTTTTTCATCAATTTCCATTTTTCACAAAGATTTCTTTATGAGGAAGCTGAGAATATTAAATAAGCTTGCGCATAGATTTGTGAAAAATGGAAACAAATGAGGAAGCAATGTGCTAAGTTTTACTTTGCATCATTCTCAATTTTGTTTTTATGTGCGATAAGATTAAAGAAAACGAATAGATTATCCAGTCCCTCTCATTTACCGAAAAAGCAAGCATAAAGTTGCGTTTCGATGATGTCTATCCCCATGAAGACGTGAAAGGCGTCTTCAAGCTGGCCACTGAGTTCTATAAGTTGATTGTGTCTTTCTACGAGACGACGAAATTCCGTGCGCCTCACATTTTTGTTCCTTATTAGCAGAAAATCTTTGAAGTGCTGCTTCAGAATTCGGAACTGTCCGCACAGATGCATAGTTAAGCTCCAGAAGAGTGCAAGAGAACTGAAATACGGAAGATCTATGACAGTGTTAAAAATTATCGCATTCGCGATACCCCAACCGAGAATCTCAGTGTTAGCACAGCTTGATGTATGATCCAGCGTTGTAAATGCGTTTGGAAAAGGCAATGACACAAAGCCTTTAACTGCCGATATCCAACATGAACCCAAGGTCATAATCAGAAAAAAAAAAGTTCCAAACTCATCGTGGCGTTTCATGATCTTCCGTTCTGTTGGATCTGTGATCGTAGACCAATCGTCAATCGTTGACTCGATCAGAGGAATCATTCGAGCACCGTATAGTAGAATGGTTAGTCGTGATACGGATGCAATAATGTTCCATGAAATCGCTTTATCTTTGAAATTGTCGATGGAACACTTTCCACGGAACTGGACTACATCAGGCAGTATCGTTGTAATCTATTCAACGTATGGAATTTTATACGGCATGCAATAACAATTATCTATTGATATCTTTAGTTGTAGTTGCCAAACCTGGATCGCCAGAAACACCAAGTAAATAATTACTGTTTTCGGTGTAAGTCCGTCGACTGGCCAAATTCCGTAAATTCTCATGCATTTTTTGTAAATAAAAAATGTATCACTGCTTATACTTAATAAAACCATTATATTTTTCGATAGATATACATTTTTATTTCAACATGAATTCATTCATAGACAACTTTCTCCGAGCAGGTACAATTTTGTACTGAGCAAGGTACTTACTAACTTCTGCATAGACCCTAGAAGCTCACTCCAGAGACCACTCTGAACAATTGTCATTTTCATTGTTACAGTTAACAATCTACTATATCAACAACGCAGGTGCCCTGTAGTCGATAAGGTTACACGTGGATACTTCACGTCAATATAATACGCGGTCAATTTACCACGTAATATATTTAGCATGCAGTAAATTCAACGAGAAAAACTTGCAAAAAAAAGAAGCCCTCCCCTAATAAGTTCATGAGTAGCGAAATTTTATCGAAACCATTATTATCGTTTTATTCGTGGGGTGAATGGTCGCCGGTGTCGTCAGATACACTGGGATCGAAACCAACTTCATGCATTATAATTTTTTGTTTATGTCAAATATCAAAATTGATATAAAGGTACCTGGGCGTCTTAGCGGGCTGTTAACCCTTGTTCAGTTAAATAATAAAAAAAAAACAAGGTAAAGAGGAAGAAAAATGGGAAATTGTTTTTAAAAAATGAACCTCTATGAGGAAGTACGTCTATCAATTTTATCTTCCTCGTTCTTAAAATATTACAAAAGTTAATTACCTGATGAATTGCAAGTGTCTCATATGCTACAAAAGCTCTCTATGTCTGAAAGCTTCGGAACAATTACTGTATGCTTCAAAATGAAAATTGCCTTCAGGGATAGTTCGCGCTTATATTGCTCGACGGCCCCACATAAATGTATTTTTAAATACCGTTTTACTTTGAGAGCTTTTTCTACGATATGAAAGCGAAATGGCAGTACATAAATTGCGAAGGTACTCAAGATAATTGCAAGTAAAGGGTTGCTACTTAAAGACATCAGAGTTAAGACATAAATGGTCTATTACACTAACGGAACTTGATATACCGGCCAGTAGCGATTTTTTATAAATAGTATTGCCGGTATCGATTGACAGTACTTACAAAAGTTCGGTGTTCCGTTTAACTTCCTACTTCTTTCCTTTAGACGAGAGTACAAGTAAAGCGATAAAATAACGTACATGCACAGAGAAAAAAAATGAGTTGGGTACATTCAAAAAGTGGTTTCACGGACTCACTTGTCGTTAATCCATATACCCACGCATTTGTGAATTGGGACAACCACTTATTCGTTGTCTCAATTCACAAAATGGTTATAGGCACTAAATGAATTGTTCTAGCAACTCATTTATGGTCAACTCATAAAATATTGTCCCAACTAACCTTTTCTCCATGTAAAACTTCGAAAAACGAATTTATACAGTTTCGCAGCTGACAAATGTTCGTGTATGTGTTCAATGAGAATACTGAAATTAGTTCTTGATTACTTATTGTTATTTATAATCTTTGGTGATTGCCACTATCAACAAAACGTACGAGTAGACTCCGTTAAGAACATTCTTTCAATTAAAGTAACTCAGTTCGTAGAGCTTAGCAGCTGCCAATCTCGGGGCATTCGATTTGGCGCAATGACGATACTGAAACCAGTTATTGACACCTTGGACAGATTGTATCAGTTGCATCAGAGAAAGTCGATTATTTCTTTGAATCTAAATATTCTCGATTGTTCTAAAAATTTCTAACATTTCCTACCGAGTTTCCTGAAAAAAAATTAACATGGTCGATATTCATAGTTTAGCCTGTTTCCCTTTTATATTCAAAAACCATTTTCAAAAATAATCAAGTTTTCGCTGAATTCCTCGTACAAAGTATATATGAAATTCCAAAGTATATTAAGTAGGTATACTTATAGTTCGTTAAACGCACATTATCCTAGAAAATCGGATTTTTTCAGAGAATAAATTGTATTTTTATTATAAAATCTATTCTATGTTCGAATAACAGAACGAGTAGACCGTAGAGTTAACTCGGATTTTTTCTTAACGTATTTTATCCGACAAAAATCGCGTTTTCCAGAATTTTTCGGAGGAATCTCTAAATTAACCTGAGAAATTGAAAGAGGAACTCTTTCTAATTCTTGGTGATCGCAATGATCAGCGAAACGTACGAGTAAAGTGATTCAAGCATGTACTTATAATTGGAAAGATTCAGTTTGCAGATTTTAAGCGCCGTCATTCTAGGGGGCTTTCGACTTCTTGCAATGACAATACTGATATCAGTTATTGACTCCTTTGACAACTCATACCAGTTACATTGCGTGAACACTTCGCCAATCGCTTCGCCACACGAGGTCAGATAATCACATGCATAGTAATATAACAATAGTATTGTGGCGCCCATCACGATGTATGAACTTGCCACAGCCCCTTCCTTGAAGTCGAAGTTTTTGATTGCGTTGCCGAGTTGGGAAGCTAAAGGAAACACCTAAGGCAGGTGTTAAAAAATGACAATTTTGCTTCCTCTTAGAGGAAATTTCGTTTTCATGAAAAAATTTATTTGGTAATTTTTATGTCAGAACACTCAAAATAGTCTGAAACGTCGAAAAAAGTGGTTTACAAAAATTCTCCGGATGTATGGATGTGTGTGTGTATATATGTGTGATGAATGGCCTAAAATTTATATTACCGTAAATTAATAAATTTAAATACCACATAAAGTATTAGCTAATCTTTAATTGGTATAAGTTTCATAAAATTCGCTTCACGTAATCCATTTTTACGAGATTTTTTAAATTTTGAATAATGTACGTAAACGCTCTAGCTCGAACAAATTTGTAGCTATCAGGGTGAAACTTTGAGTAAAGACTGTAAAGCGGTTCAATTTTGATAGGATTTTGAATTGTTCGAAAAATTAACGTTTTCTCTAACTCACATCAAATCTCAAAAAAAAAATTAAATTTTCTTCAGAAGAAAAATAACATTCAGCACCGCTGCGTGTCAAATATAGTGATGATCGGTAAATCGATTCAGATTTTAGGGGATTTTGAATTTGTCCAAAAATGATTGTTGTCGAACTGACTTTCCTAAAACTTTAGCAAGTAAGCCGAAAGTTCGTACATAATAAAAATATGATGCAATGGTGTTTGTCGCGGTGATTCAGAGCCGCGGTTTTTATATTCTACATTTTTTATTTTCTATTTTATTATATTCAATTGCCCATATCTCTCAAACGGAACGATTTATCGATATAAAATTTTGCACAGGAGTGGGGTATGAACTCTTGAATTACTGTGATGGCTTACACACACATAAAACGAAACAAAAATAAAAATAAAAAATTTAATGTTAAGTAAAATAAAAAATGATGCAAAGTAGAACTTTGCACATTGCTTTTTCATCAATTTCCATTTTTCACAAAGATTTCTTTATGAGGAAGCCGAGATTATTAAATAAGCTTGCGCAAAGATTTGTGAAAAATGGAAACTAATGAGAAAGTAATGTGTTAAGTTTTACTTTGCATCATTTTCATTTTTGTTTTTATGTGCGATAAGATTAAAGAAAACGGGTAGATTATCCAGTAGCTCTCATTTACCGTAAAAGCAAGTAAAAACTTGCGCTTCGAAGATGTCTATCCCCATGAAGACGTGAAATGCGTCTTCAAGCCGGCCACTGAGTTCTGTAAGTTGATTGTGTCTTTCTACGAGACGACGAAATTCCGTGCGCCTCACATTTTTGTCTCTTATTAGCAGAAAATCTTTGAATTGCTGCTTCAGAATTCGGAACTGTCCGCACAGATGCATAGTTAAGCTCCAGAAGAGTGCAAGGGAACTGTAATACGGAAATTCTATGACAGCGTTAAAAATTATCGCATTCGTGTTACCCCAACCGAGAATCTCAGTGTTAGTACAGTTTGATGTATGATCCAGCGTTGTAAATGCGTTTGGAAAAGCCAATGACACAAAGTCATTAACCTACCAACTAGATTTTTTAGAAAATGGTTTGGGAATATAAAAGAGAAACAGGTTAAACTATGAATATCGATAATGTTCAAAATTTTTTTTTTAGAAAAGCTGACACGGATATCAAAAGTTTTCAGAATAATCAGTAGTAATACCCCAAGAGCTTCAAAATTAATCGTGTATTTCCCTCAAACTTCCCTGCATACAAACAATCGTGTCAAGTTTTGCAGAAAATTCCCTCGTGCAACCGCTCGGGATTTTTTAACCTGAAAAACTTGACACTCTTGTTTGTATTCAACGAAGTTATCGGGAAATACCCGATAATTTTGAAGCTCTTGGAGTATTACTACTGATTATTCTGAAAACTTTTGATATCCGTGTCAACTTTTCTAAAAAAAATTGTGAACATCATCGATATTCATAGTTTAACCTGTTTCTCTTTTATATTCAGAAACCATTTTCTAAAAAATCTAGTTTTCGCTGAATTCCACGTACATAGTATCTATTAAATTCCAAAGTATATTAAGTAGGTATATATTAGTTCTTTAAACATATATTATCCTAGGAAATCGGAGGATTTCAGAGAATAAATCGTATTTTACCTTCAAAAAATCTACTCTATGTTCGCATAACAGAATGAGTAGATCGTAGAGTTAACTCGTATTTTCTCTTAACGTATTTTATCCGAAAAAAATTGCGTTTTTCAGAATTCTTCGGAAGAAACTCTGAATTTACCTGAGAAATAAAAAGAGGAATTCTTTCTAATTCTTGGTGATCGCGACGATCAGCGAAACGTACGAGTAAACTGATTGAAGCAGGTACTTAAAATTAGAGAGATTCAGCCTGTACAGCTTGAACGCTGTCACTCTTGGGGGCATTCGACTTCTTGCAATGACAATACTGAAATCAGTTATTGACTCCTTAGACAGCTCATACCAGTTACATTGCATGAACACATCGCCAATCGCTTCGCCACACGAAGTCAGATAATCGCTGGCATAGTAAAATGACAATAGTATTGCGGCGCTCGACAAGATGAAAAAGCTCGTCGCAGCTATTTCCTTGAAGTCGGAAGTTTTGATTGCGTTGCCCAGATTCGAGGCTAAAGAAAACAATTGACAGGTTAAAAAGAAAATGGATAGATTATCCAGTAGCTTTCATTTACCGTGAAGGCAATTTAAAAAATGCGCAGCGAGGATGTTTATCCCTAAGAAAGAGTGAAATGAGCCTTCAAGCTTGCCACTGAGTTCTATAAGTTGATTGTGTCTTTGTACGAGACGACGAAATACCGTGCGCTTTACTTTTTTGTTCCTTATTATCAGAAAATCTTTAAAGCGCAGCTTCAGAATCCAGAATTGTCCGCACAGATGCATCGTTAAGCTCCAGATGAGTACATAACAACTGATTTGCGAAAAATCTGCGACACAGATAGCAATGACCTTTCTCCCAATAACCCAACCGACACTCTCAATGTTAGTACAGTTCGATCGATTATCCGCGGTTCTAGGTGCGCTTAGAAAAATCAATGACATAAAGTCATTAACTGTGGGCATCCAACAAATACTCATGCTTATAATCATGAAGATAAAAGTTCCAAACTCATCGTGGCGTTTCATGATCATGCGTTCTGCTGGGTCTGTGATCGTAGACCAATCGTCAATCGTTGACTCGATCAGTGGAATCATCTGACTACCGCATAGTCGAAAATTTAATCGTAGTAGGGGTGTCATTATGTGCCATGCCGTCAATATAATTTCGGCATTATCGTTGGAACACTTTTCAAGGCGGTGGATCAAAGTGATCAGATTAGGCAGTATTGTTGTAATCTATTCGACGTATGGAATATTAGACGTTATGCAATAATAATTATCTATTGATGCCTTTAGTAGTAGTTGTCACACCTCAATCGCTAGAAAGACCAAGCAAGTAATGACTGTTTTCGGTGGAAGTCCGTCCAGTGGCCAAAGTCCGAAAATTCTCATGCAATTTTTGTAAACAAAAAATGTATCGCTGCTGATACTCAAGAAAACCATTTTATTGTTCACTGAACATGCACATTTTTTCAACAGGGTTTCATAGACAACTTTCTCCGGGGAGGTCCAATTTTGTACTGAGTCATATGCGAGGTACGACTAACTTCTGCATAAATACTAGATGCTCTTCCCTAGTGGTCACTCTTCTAAAGTGCAATTTCCTTAATTACAAGTTACAATTTACGATATGACATCCAACAACGCCATTCAACAACGCCAGTGCTACCTGGTCACTAAAAATATTACAAAAGTTAATTGCAATATGAATTACAATTGTCACATATGCTGCAAAAGCTCTCAACTTCTGAAAGCTACTGCACAATTAGTACTTCATCTATTTTTCACAAACAGAACTGCCGTCAGCGATAGTTCGCTCTGATATAGCTCGCCGGTTTCACAGGAATGCGCTTCTGAATATCATTTTATTTTCAGACTATCCCCGAGTTGAAATGTAGACCCTCTTCAAAACCTAAATGTTGCAGTCCGAAAATGGCAGATATTACCCGAATGGAGTAAACGGAGTCTAATGTAGATTGAAATTATTATGTTTGGACCTCCAATTAGGTTGTACAGAGTGAGATGAGGTTCTTAGACCCTTGTATAGACTTCCAAAAGTGGTATATTTTACCCATTTTCATTCAACGAAGGGTGTTGGAAAGGTTTAAATTTTAACTCGGGTCAACTTCACTAACACAGAGGATTTCGCAAAATTGACAGCGTAGAAAAAATAGCGCTAAAAAAAGATACAACTAAAAATAGACATAACTTGTCTTGTAGTTTTTCCAACTTTTTAAATGTCTATGCTAATCAAACAAAAATTGACGAATTCCCTGGTTCACGGTCCTCTGATACTTTTACGCAGAACTTTGCGAATTTGCAATCCAATTCGAAACTGAAGACAAACATCGAGGTGCGGCCAACGAACGACAGCCAATCGCGTGCGAGGCTTGCTCGTTCACGTAATAGTGGAGATATCGATATTTTCATTGCACACGGACCCGGACGACTGTAAGAAATTCACGGACAACTACGGAGTTTCCACTGTAGCAGCATACAAAGAGTTTTAATTCTTGGTGATCACATCAATGAGCGAAACATACGAGTAAAGTGATTGCAGCATGCACGCAGAGAAAAATTTGTTTGCCCCAACCATTCGCGTGGTTAAATACGCTCCAACCGAAAAATTGATTGTGTCACAACCAACCAACCAGGCGTCACAACCAATCCATTTAACGTCACAAACAACCGATCGGATGTAACATCCAATGGATTGGTTGAGACATCCAATACAGTCAGACTTCGATTATGCGGACGATTCCCACTTTTTTGCCCCCACTCAGCCCTACCGCGCCACGCCGGTCAGTGCCGTAGTC
Source organism: Ephialtes manifestator (assembly GCA_963970395.1). Lineage (NCBI taxonomy): Eukaryota > Metazoa > Arthropoda > Insecta > Hymenoptera > Ichneumonidae > Ephialtes > Ephialtes manifestator. Next base: position 21,286,025 of record OZ019976.1, read on the forward strand.
GTAGTTTATACTCGTGCGTCAAGCCCCGCTTTTAGGTTAAGTGTGTACATTCGTGGTGTTTATGTTTAGATATTAAGATAGTTCAACAGTGGAAGTACCAAAGAAAAAGAAAAAAATTCTCACTAACAGTGAGAAGATGAATGTAATCGACAAACTCGACAGAGGCATACCTCCAGCGGAGGTATCTAGTCAATACGGTGTCTCGTGTACATTCGTGTATAACCTAAAGGACTAGAAGGAAAAGTTTCGAGCTCTCGCGAACGCTTCGAATCCTCAATTTTTCAACTAGAAAACAATGTGACGAGTTTTTTATTGATACATTAGTACAAACAAAACATTAGTATACAAAAAGTTTGTTTATTGATACATTAATATTAATATATACATTAGTATTAACATATCCTTATCCTATTTTTTTTCTATATTTTTTTCTCTCTTCACCGTACATAATAAGACTGAAAGTCTTGAAGTAGATGATTTGAATACTCAGCTGATATATTTTGCTTAAAATTTCTATCCGTACTACATCCGTTAACAGTTATAAAAAACTTAGCCATACAAATATAAATATAAGCAATTGAATTGAGAGAAAACGTATTATGTAGGAAAATATTTTTTTTATTGAAAATTACGAGCAAAGCACCGCGACCATATCATACGGCACTGGCTCTGAGCGTGTGAGTGGTCCGCCGTGTGACAGGATTTGTCCATAGAATCGAGGTCCTACTGTAGTTGGTTCCCCCAACCAATTTTAGCGGTTGGAGCGTATTTAACCACGCGAATGGTTGGGGCAACCAATCTTTTCACTGCGTCTGTACTTATATGTAATTCGAAAGATTCAGTTTGCAGATCTTAACTCCTTAGACATCTCATACCAGTTCCTTACATTGCATGAACACTTCGCCAATCGCTTCGCCACTCGAGGTCAGATATTCACTTGCATAGTAATATGACAGTAGTATTGTGGCGTTTATCGCGATGTACAAACCTGCCTCAGCCCCTTCTTTAAAGTCGAAGATTTTGTTCGCGTTGCCTAGTTGGGAGGCTAAAGGAAACAATTAAGACAGGTGATAAAAAATGACAATTTCACTTCCTCATAGGGGAATCTTTGTTCTCACGAAAAAAAAAATGTTTTTTGAGATTTTTATGTCAGACCACTCAAAATGGTCCAAACGGCGAGAAAAGTGGGTTACAAAAATTGTCCGGATGTATGTATGTGTGTGTGCTTATATGTGTGATGAAAGGCCTAACATTCATATTACTATAACTCGTGATCTATTAGACAGAATCAGCTGAAATTTGAATACCACTTAAAGTACTTGCTAGTCTTTAATTGTGATAAATTTTATAAAAAACGCTTGACGCATTCCATTTTTACGAGACTTTAAACATAAATTTTAATGTGTATAAACGTCCTAGCTCGAACAAAAGTGACTTTTTAAAAAAATATCGTAAAAAGGTATGTAACTGGTAATTTCTGAGATACAATGTGCAACTTGAGAACGATAGTGAAGGTCAAAATTCGATATCTTGAAGAAAAAACATGTAGATTGGATTTTCCAACCGGAAGTCAGACCTGTGAATTCTGAAACCAGAGTCGGAAAAGGTGACGATTTTTTAAATCATTTGCAACTGTCAAAATGAATAGCATACCTGAAATTGATCGCCGACGAGTATCTACTTCACGTTGGTACGACAGCCATTTACGGAACAAATAAAATGACAACAATACTTATATCGAAAATGCGAGATATTTTATCCACTAATTTTTTGAACAGGGAAAAACTGTGTCACTGCTTATAGTCAATAAAACCATTTTATTTTTTACTAGATATACACTTTTTTCAACATAGATGCATAGGCAACTTTCTTCGAGGTGGTACAATTTTATTCTGAGTTAGATAATTACTCATTTCTGTATAGACCCTAGAAGCTCTCTCCTGAGACCATTGGTGCTTTGTAGACGATAAGATTACATGTCGATACTTGACAATATCAATTCAACACGCGATAAATTCGAACGAGAAAAATTTGCAAAAAAAACGAAGTTCAGTTAAATAAACAAATAAAAAAGTAAACGGAGAGTTATTATGTATTGTGTATATGTTATTATTTAACATTTTTAATAAATCAACCTGTATGAGGAAGTATGTCCATCAATTTTATCTTCCTCATTCCTTATTCTAAGATTTCCAAAAAATAGTGGTGAAAAGTTCATTAAAAACAGGTTAGAATTATTAAAAAGCATTGAACGACTGCGCAGATCGATAATTTATTTTTTTAAATTAATTTTTAATATTTTTTATTCAATGTCGGCTCAGCATCGACACCCAGTACTGAGCGAACGTCGTTTACAAACGTCCTGCCGTTGTTATCTCATTTCGACATGATGCCGACGCTACACCGACTTTAGCGACAATGTTGCGTCAACTCGAAAATCACACCTGGGTATATCTATATAACAAATCGTAGCGTGAAGGCAACATTAATTTCTTTTTTAACTTGGCGTCGAGTCGCTACCGCGACTCTTGATTTAAAAAAAAAAATGCCGTCAGAGATTGCCACGTAAACCACCACTCCGAGATTCGTTTAAATCTCAGAGTGGTGGTTTTGTCAAAATTCTAAGTGAACTTTTTGCACAAAACCGCTATAGTGGAAACGACCGTGATTCTATGGTGGTTTGCGCGGTGACCGGGTCTGCTAGGGTTATAAAAGTTCGGTGTCCCGTTTAACTTCCTATTTCTTTCCTTTAGTCGAGCGTACAAGTACACCGATAGAAGAACGTCCATGACATTTCGAAAACTAAATTTATACAACTTTCCAGCTGACAAATGTTCTTGTATTCGTGCAATGAGGATACTGAAATTAGTTCTTGACACCTTATAATTTATTTATAATCTTTGGTAATTGCCACTATCAACGAAACGTACGAGTTGCATCGGTTAAGAACATAGTTTAAATTAGAATGACTCAGTTCGTAGAGCTTAGCAACTGTCAATCTCGGGGACATTCGATTGCGCACAATGACGATACTGAAATCAGTTATTGACTCCTTAGACAGTTTGTACCAGTTGCATTGAGTGAATACGTCGCTGGTTTCCACACACGTTGTCAGATAATCGCTGTCATGGTCAAAATGACAATAAGTACACGATGTTGAGGGTGAGGTTTACAAAGGCCTCAGGCATTATTATGAATTATAAGTCATGGTGACATGGACCAGTTCGACGGCAAAACGTAGGACTTACTACAAATTGATGAGAATGAAAATTTATTGTATTAATGATTAGATGCTCTGGCGAAAATATTTATCTGAAAATTTCTAAAAATTTCTGTAAATATTTCTTTGATTATTTTTCCCATCCAAATTTCGACCAATGGAATTGCACCATTCGACGTCACGTGGGGCAAGCTACACGGTATTATACTGATAATTTTTTGATAATTTTGCGTGTTGGTTATATATGGGTCATTCCACGGGATTTCGCACAAAAAAAAACCCGACCGACTCCAATTTTCGCCTAATTTTTTTATATTGTTGACTATGTCAAACGGAGCATCTGTGAATTTTTTGAGAATTTTATTCTTATATTTCGACGAGCCATAAAATAAAAGGTGAAAAAAATGAAAAAAATTCTGACGTCGAGTGGAATAATGATATCGACAAAAATAACTAGGTCAAAATTTTCGTAATTCAACACAGTTTACGGTAAAAATAATCAAAATAAAAAATAAACATAACTTCTATTTTATTTATGTCTTCTACCAAGAAAAGGTACCATTTCGCTAATTTGGCCCCCTCCGATTTCAATACAAAAAATCACGAATATACTACATGGAGTCCCAAACATTCTAAGCACAAGCCCAAGATGGAGAATGCATTTTACCCATTTTTAAAAAAATATTTCGGGTAATTGATTTTTTTAATTTTCTTCCAATCTTCTGCGTATTTTTTTATGTAATTGGTAATATTAAAAGGAGCTTATGTGATTTTTTTCATAATTTTATATGTAGATGTATTCGATTCATTAAATGTAATCGAATTACAAATTTTTTAAATTTTAAAAAAAGAAAGCGATCAGTTGATCGCTTTCTTACCCTCTCAGTGGCCGCTCGAGCGCTGGCGTCGCGAGATTCGCTTGGGGTACGCCTGGGGCGTGCGATCAGCTGATCGTCTCGTTACGCACGCAGTGGACGCTCGAGCGCTAGCGTCGCGAGATACGCCTGAGGTGTATAGTAATTTTGTTATTTTTTTAACTTAATCGGAGAGGTCCATATAAGTGAAATGGGACCTTTTTTTGTAAAAGACGCAACGAAAATACAATTTCTTAAATTTGTAATTCGATTACATTTAATGAATCGAATACATCTACATATAAAATTATGAAAAAAATCACATAAGCTCCTTTTAATATTACCAATTACATACAAAATACGCAGAAGATTGGAAGAAAATTAAAAAAATCAATTACCCGAAATATTTTTTTAAAAATGGGTAAAATGCGTTCTCCATCTTGGGCTTGTGCTTAAAATGTTTGGGACTCCATGTAGTATATTCGTGACTTTTTGTATTGAAATCGGAGGGGGCCAAATTAGCGAAATGGTACCTTTTCTTGGTAAAAGACATAAATAAAATAGAAGTTATGTTTATTTTTTATTTTGATTATTTTTACCGTAAACTGTGTTGAATTACGAAAATTTTGACCTAGTTATTTTTGTCGATATCATTATTCCACTTGACGTCAGATTTTTTTTCATTTTTTTCTCTTTTTATTTTATGGCTCGTCGAAACATAAGAATAAAATTCTCAAAAAATTCACAGATGCACCGTTTGACATAGTCAACAATATAAAAAAATTAGGCGAAAATTGGAGTCGGTCGGGTTGTTTTTGTGCGAAATCCCGTGGAATGACCCATATATAAAACAAAAAATCATTTAGCTGCGTCAACCATCTGTCAAACTGACAGATTGAATTTTATTGTGGCAGTCAAAGGATTTTTATTTTATATGAGTAGGTTTGGAGTTGAATCCTTGCAAACTATTGATGAAAAAGTAAAGGGAAATGTCCCTGTTAATACGATCAAATCGAAAACCTGAGTCTGGAATCAATATACAAATGTCTATAACAATTTTGCATTTAACTGCAACACTTTAAACATGAATTAAAAGGTTTTTGTTCTGATTATGAAATTTCCTTGTCAGAACGATAATTTTTGTCTCATGGTGCAATTCCATTTGTCGCAATTTGAATAGAAAAAATAATCCCCCGAATACCACTCGAGCTTCGAAATTAATCTAATATTTCCCTCCAGGTTCCCTGCAAACAAATAAACTCGTCAAGTTTTCCAGAAAAATCACTCGTGCTACGCGCTCGGGATATTTTACCTTGGAAAACTTGACTCGTTCATTTGTTTGCAACGAACCTGTCAGGAAACATCCGATAATTTCAAAGCTCTTGTGATATTACAAGTGAAAATTTCTGAAAATTTATCTGGAAAGATCTCGGAATATCTAACAGTTTTCGTACTTTTCAGAGAAAGTCGATGATTTCTTTGAATCTAAATATTTTCGATTGTTCTGAAAATTTCTGATACTCCCTGCCAACTTAAAGAAGAATAAAAACTATGAACATCGTCTATATTCATAATTTAGCCAGTTTCTCCTTTATATTCAGAAACCAGTTTCTAAAAAAATCTAGTTTTCGCGGAATTCGTCGTATAAAGTATATATTAAATTCCAAAGTATATTAAGTAGGTATATATTAGTTCATTAAATGCACATTATCCTAGAAAATCGGAGGTTTTCAGAATATAAATTGTATTTTTCCTTTACAAAATCTACTCTATATTCGAATAACAGAATGAGTAGATCTCAGAGTTAACTCGTGTTTTCTGTTAAAGTATTTATTCGAAAAATATCGCGTTTTCCAGAATTTTTCGGAAAAATTTCTGAATTTACCTGAGAAATTGAAACAGGAATTCTTTCTAATTCTTGGTGATCGCAACGATCAGCGAAACGTATGAGTAAAGTGATTCAAGCATGTGCTTATAATTGGAAAGATTCAGTTTGCAGATTTTAAGCGCCGTTATTCTAGGGGGCTTTCGACATCTTGCAATGACAATACTGATATCAGTTATTGACTCCTTAGACAACTCATACCAGTTACATTGCGTGAACACTTCGCCAATCGCTTCGCCACACGAGGTCAGATAATCACATGCATAGTAATGTAACAATAGTATTGCGGCGCCCATCACGATGAATACACTCGCCACAAACCCTTCCATGAAGTCGAAGTTTTTGATTGCGTTGCCGAGTTGGAAGGCTAAAGGAAACAATCAAGGCAGTTGATAAAAAAATGATAATTTTGCTTCCTCTTGGAGGAAGCTTTGTTTTCATGAAAAAATTTATTTGGTAATTTTTATGTCAGAACACTCAAAATAGTCTGAAGCGTCGAAAAAAGTGGTTTACAAAAATTCTCCGGATGTATGGATGTGTGTGTGTATATATGTGTGATGAATGGCCTAAAATTCATATTACCGTAACTCGTGAACTATTATACAGAAACGGCTGAAATTTAAATACCACGTAAAGAATTAGCTAATCTTTAATTGGTATAAATTTCATAAAATTCGCTTCACGTAATCCATTTTCACGAGATTTTTAAAATTTTGAAAAATGTACGTAAACGCTCTAGCTCGAACAAATTCTTAGCTATCGGGGTGAATCTGTGAGCAGTCTGTAAAGCGGTTCAATTTTGATAGGATTTTGAATTGTTCGAAAAATTAACGTTTTCTATAACAAACATCAAATCTCAACAAAAAAATATAGTGATGATCGGAAAAGCGATTCAGATTTTAGGTGATTTTAAATTTGTCAAAAAATTATTGTTGTCGATCTGACTTTCGTAAAACTTTAGCAAGTAAGCCGAAAATTTGTACACAATAAAAATATGATGCAATGATGTTTGTCGCGGTGATTCAGAGCCGTATGTATCGTGGTTTTTCATATTCTACATTTTTTATTTTCTATTTTATTATATTCAATTGCCCATATCTCTCAAACGGAACGATTTATCGATATCAAATTTTGCACACAAGTGGGGTATGCAGTAACTCCTGAATTACTGTGATGGCGTACACACACATAAAACGAAATCAAGATAAAAATAAAAATTTTAATGCTAAGAAAAATAAAAAATTATGCAAAGTGGAACAAAGATTTCTTTATGAGGAAGCTGAGATTATTAAATAAGCTTGCGCGTAGATTTGTGAAAAATGGAAACAAATGAGGAAGCAATGTGCTAAGTTTTACTTTGCATCATTCTCAATTTTGTTTTTATGTGCGATAAGATTAAAGAAAACGAATAGATTATCCATTTACCGTAAAAGCAAGCATAAACTTGCGTTTCGATGATGTCTATCCCCATGAAGACGTGAAATGCGTCTTCAAGCTGGCCACTGAGTTCTATAAGTTGATTGTGTCTTTCTACGAGACGACGAAATTCCGTGCGCCTCACATTTTTGTTCCTTATTAGCAGAAAATCTTTGAAGTGCTGCTTCAGAATTCGAAACTGTCCGCACAGATGCATAGTTAAGCTCCAGAAGAGTGCAAGAGAAATTAAATACGGAAGATCTATGACAGTGTTAAAAATTATTGCATTCGCGATACCCCAACCGAGAATCTCAGTGTTAGCACAGCTTGATGTATGATCCAGCGTTGTAAATGCGTTTGGAAAAGGCAATGACACAAAGCCATTAACTGCCGATATCGAACATGAACCCAAGGTCATAATCAGAAAAAAAAAAGTTCCAAACTCATCGTGGCGTTTCATGATCTTCCGTTCTGTTGGATCTGTGATCGTAGACCAATCGTCAATCGTTGACTTGATCAGAGGAATCATTCGACTACCGTATAGTAGAATGGTTAGTCGTGATACGGATGCAATAATGTTCCATGAAATCGCTTCATCTTTGAAATTGTCGATGGAACACTTTCCACGGAACTGGACTACATCAGGCAGTATCGTTGTAATCTATTCAACGTATGGAATTTTATACGGCATGCAATAACAATTATCTATTGATATCTTTAGTTGTAGTCGCCAAACCTGGATCGCCAGAAACACGAAGTAAATAATTACTGTTTTCGGTGTAAGTCCGTCGACTGGCCAAATTCCGTAAATTCTCATGCATTTTTTGTAAATAAAAAATGTATCACTGCTTATACTTAATAAGACCATTACATTTTTCGATAGATATACATTTTTATTTCAACATGAATTCATTCATAGACAACTTTCTCCGAGCAGGTACAATTTTGTACTGAGCAAGGTAACTGCTGACTTCTGCATAGACCCTAGAAGCTCTCTCCAGAGACCTCTCTGACAAATTGTCACTTTCAAAATTACAGTTAAGAATCTACTATATCAACAACGCATGTGCTCTGTAGTCGATAAGGTTACACGTCGATACTTGACGTCAATACAATACACGGTCAATTTACCACACGATATATTTAACACGCAATAAATTCAACGAGAAAAACTTGCAAAAAAAAGAAGCCCTCCTCTAATAAGTTCATGAGTAGCGAGATCTTATCGAAACCATTGTCATCGTTTTATTCGTGGGGTGATTGGGCGGCGGTGTCGTCAGATACACTGCGATCGAGACCAACTTCATGCATTATAATTTTTTGTTTATGTCAAATATCGAAATTGATATAAAGGTACCCGGGCGTCTTAGCGGGCGGTTAACCCTTGTTCAGTTAAATGATTTAAAAAAAATAAGGTAAAGAGGAAGAAAAATGCGAAATGTTTTTAACAAATGAAGCTCTATGCGGAAGTATGTCTATCAATTTTATCTTCCTCGTTCTTAAAATATTACAAAAGTTAATTACCTGATGAATTGCAAGTGTCTCATATGCTACAAAAGCTCTCTATGTCTGAAAGCTTCGGAACAATTACTGTATGCTTCAAAATGAAAATTGCCTTCAGGGATAGTTCGCGCTTGTATAGCTCGACTGGCCCACATAAATGTATTTTTAAATACCGTTTTACTTTGAGAGCTTTCTTTACAATATGAAAGCGAAATGTCAGTACATAAATTGCGAAGGTACTCAAGAAAATTGCAAGTAAATGGTTGCTACTGAAAGACATCAGAGTTAAGACATAAATGCTCCATTACACTAATGGAACTTGATATACCGGCCACCCGTGCAGAAATATAGTTGGGGCTCCAACTTGGCCAGTTCTAGTTTGCCCCAGTTCTATTAGGGGCCCTACTAGGCTAGTCACGCTTGAAGTACGGAGCCTTTAGAGACTCAATATGGACGACCCTAGTGAGGATTCCACATTTAAGCTTGATTAGACCCCGAAGTTTGTCGTGGCCGCCTCTGTTGAGGCTAGTAGGGTTCTAGAGTAGATTTCCTATTGTGGATGCCACGTTTATACCTAAAAAGGCCCCTTATTTGATCGCGGCTGTCCGAACTAATTTCTGCACGGTCAGTAGCGATTTTTTATAAATAGTATTGCCGGTATCGATTGACAGTACTTACAAAAGTTCGGTGTTCCGTTTAACTTCCTACTTCTTTCCTTCAGACGAGAGTACAAGTAAAGCGATAAAATAACGTACATGCACAGAGAAAAAAAATGAGTTGGGTACATTCAAAAAGTGGTTTCACGGACTCACTTTTCGTTAATCCATATAACCACGCATTTGTGAATTGGGATAACCACTTATTCGTTGTCTCAACTCACAAAATGGTTATAGGCACTAAATGAATTGTTCTAGCAACTCATTTATGGTCAACTCATAAAATGTTGTCCCAACTAACGTTTTCTCCGTGTGAAACTTCGAAAAACGAATTTATACAGTTTCGCTGCTGACAAATGTTCGTGTATGTGTTCAATGAGAATACTGAAATTAGTTCTTGATTCCTTATTGTTATTTATAATCTTTGGTGATTGCCACTATCAACGAAACGTACGAGTAGACTCCGTTAAGAACATACTTTAAATTAGAATGACTCAGTTTTTAGAGCTTAGCAGCTGTCAATCGCGGAGGCATTCGATTTCGCGCAATTATGATACTGAAACCAGTTATTGACACCTTGGACAGTTTGTATCAGTTGCATCAGAGAAAGTCGATTATTTCTTTGAATCTAAATATTCTCGATTGTTCTAAACATTTCCAACATTTCCTGCCAACTTTCCTGAAAAGAAATTAACATTGTCGATATTCATAGTTTAGCCTGTTCCCCTTTTATATTCAAAAACCATTTTCAGAAATAATCAAGTTTTCGCTGAATTCCTCGTACAAAGTATATATGAAATTCCAAAGTATATTAAGTAGGTATATATTAGTTCGTTAAATGCACCTTATCCTAGAAAATCGGAGGTTTTCAGAATATAAATTGTATTTTTCCTTTACAAAATCTACTCTATGTTCGAATAACAGAATGAGTAGATCTCAGAGTTAACTCGTGTTTTCTCTTAACGTATTTTATTCGAAAAATAACGCGTTTTCCAGAATTTTTCGGAAGAATTTCTGAATTTACCTGAGAAATTGAAACAGGAATTCTTTCTAATTCTTGGTGATCGCAACCATCAGCGAAACGTACGAGTAAAGTGAGTCAAGTATGTACTTATAATTGGAAAGATTCAGCTTGCAGATTTTAAGCCCCGTCATTTTAGGGGGCTTTCGACTTCTTGCAATGACAATACTGATATCAGTTATTGACTCCTTAGACAACTCATACCAGTTACATTGCGTGAACACTTCGCCAATCGCTTCGCCACACGAGGTCAGATAATCACATGCATAGTAATATATTAATAGTATTGTGACGCCCATCGCGATGTATAAACTCGCCACAGTCCCTTCCTTGAAGTCGAAGTTTTTGATTGCGTTGCCGAGTTGGGAGGCTAAAGGAAACAATTAAGGCAAATGATAAAAAATGACAATTTTGCTTCCTCATAGAGGAAGCTTTGTTTCTATAAAAAATTTATTTGAGAATTTTCATGTCAGAACACTCAAAATAGTCTGAACCGTCGAAAAAAGTGGTTTACAAAAATTCTCCGGATGTATGGATGTGTGTGTGTATATATGTGTGATGAATGGCCTAAAATCCATATTACCGTAACTCGTGAACTATTATACAGAATCGGCTGAAATTTAAATACCACGTAAAGTATTAGCTAATCTTTAATTGGTATAAATTTCATAAAATTCGCTTCACGTAATCCATTGTTACGAGATTTTGTAAATTTTGAAAAATGCACGTAAATGCTCTAGCACGAACAAATTCTTCGCTATCGGGATGAAACTGTGAACAAAGTCTGTACAGCGGTTCAATTTTGATAGGATTTTGAACTGTTCGAAAAATTAACGTTTTCTAGAACAAACATCAAATCTCAACAAAAAAAATTAAATTTTTTCAGAAGAAAAATAACATTCAGCACTGCTGCGTGCCAAATATAATGATGATCGGTAAAGCGATACAGATTTTAGGTGATTTTGAATTTGTCAAAAAAAATTTTTTGTCGCTCTGACTTTCGTAAAACTTTAGCAAGTAAGCCGAAAATTTGTACACAATAAAAATATGATGCAATGGTGTTTGTCGCGGTGATTCAGAGCCGTATGTATCGTGGATTTTTATATTCTACATCTTTTATTTTCTATTTTATTATATTCAATTGCTCATATTTCTCAAACGGAACAATTTTACAATATAAAATTTTGTGATTGCGTACAAAAATAAACACACATAAAACGAAATTTAAATAAAAATGTAATGCTAAGTAAAATAAAAAACGATGCAAAGTAGAACTGTGCACATTGCTTTCTCATAAATTTTCATTTTTTACAAAGATTTCTTTATGAGGAAGCCGAGATTAGTAAATAAGCTTCCGCATAGATTTGTGAAAAATGGAAACAAATGAGGAAGCAATGTGCTAAGTTTTACTTTGCAATATTTTTAATTTTGTTTTTATGTGCGATAAGATTAAAAAAAACGAGTGGATTATCCAGTATCTCTCATTTACCGTAAAAGCAAGCATAAACTTGCGTTTCGATGATGTCTATCCCCATGAAGACGTGAAATGCGTCTTCAAGCTGGCCACTGAGTTCTATAAGTTGATTGTGTCTTTCTACGAGACGACGAAATTCCGTGCGCCTCACATTTTTGTTCCTTATTAGCAGAAAATCTTTGAAGTGCTGCTTCAGAATTCGGAACTGTCCGCACAGATGCATTGTTAAGCTCCAGAAGAGTGCAAGAGAACTGTAATACGGAAATTCTATGACAGAGTTAAAAATGACCCCATTCGCGATACTCCAACCGAGAAATTCAGTGTTAGCACAGCTTGATGTATGATCCAGCGTTGTAAATGCGTTTGGAAAAGCCAATGACGCAAAGTCATTAACTACAGATATCCAACATGAACTCAAGGTTAGAATCAGAAAAAAAAAAGTTCCGAACTCATCGTGGCGTTTCATGATCTTCCGTTCTGTTGGGTCTGTGATCGTAGACCAATCGTCAAACGTTGACTTGATCAGAGTAATCGTTCGACTACCGTATAGTAGAATGGTTAGTCGTGATACGGATGCAATAATGGTCCATGATATCGCTTCATCTTTGAAATTGTCGATGGAACACTTTCCACGGTACTGGACTACATCAGGCAGTGTTGATGTAATCTATTCAACGTATGGAATTTTATACGGCATGCAATAACAATTATCTATTGATATCTTTAGTTGTAGTTGACAAACCTGGATCGCCAGAAGCACCAAGTAAATAATTACTGTTTTCGGTGTAAGTCCGTCGAGTGGCCAAATTCCGTAAATTCTCATGCATTTTTTATAAATGAAAAATGTATCACTGCTTATACTTAATAAAACCATTATATTTTTCGATAGATATACATTTTTATTTCAACATGAATTCATCCATGGACAACTTTCTCCGAGCAGGTACAATTTTGTACTGAGCAAGGTAATTACTAACTTCTGCATAGACCCTAGAAGCTCTCTCCAGAGACCATTCTGACAAATTATCATTTTCATAATTACAGTTAACAATCTACTATATCAACAACGCAGGTGCCCTGTAGCCGATAAGGTTACACGTGGATACTTGACGTCAATAAAATACGCGGTCAATTTACCACGCGATATATTTAACACGCAATAAATTCAACGAGAAAAAATTGCAAAAACAAAAGAAGCCCTCCCCTAATAAGTTCATGAGTAGCGAAATTTCATCGAGACCATTATCATCGTTTTATTCGTGGGTTGATTGGTCGCCGGTGTCGTCAGATACACTGGGATCGAGACCAACTTCATGCATTATAATTTTTTGTTTATGTCAAATATCAAAATTGATATAAAAGTACCCGGGCGTCTTAGCGGGCTATTAACCCTAGTTCAGTTAAATTAACAAAAAAAAAAAACAAGGTAAAGGGAAAAAAGAATGCGAAATAGTTTTTAACAAATGAACCTCTATGAGCAATTACGACTGTCAATTTTATCTTCGTCATTCTAAAAATATTACAAAAGTTAATTACCTGATGAATTGTATCAGTTGCATTGTGTGAATACGTCGCCGATCATTTCCCCACACGTTGTCAGATAATCGCCGACATGGTAAAAATTAAAATATGTATACACTGTTAAAAAAATCTGTATTAAAATCAATACAAAAGTGTTGGAAGATTTTTTGCAGATACCGTATATGAAATTTTGTATACATGTGTATATGAAAAATCATAACATTTAGAGGAATATTAAAATTCAACGTTATTAAGATTTAATGTCAATATGACCATATGCATAAACTGTCCATTAAATTTCATAAACATGTATGATGAATTTTCATATGAGCGGTATCTGAAAACTCAAGCACATATGTGTTGGAAATTTAAAGTGGACATAAAAACAATTTTAAAAAATAGAAATATTATTCGGACATTATTTTTTCAAACAAATTATGTCATCAGAAATTGTTGGGTATTGGTTTTCGACACAGAAAAGTTTTCGCTTACACTGGGATTTGAACCTACGACCTACCTACCTAAGTACCTAACAACGCACGCACGCTACTTTTTTTTTTTTTTTTGAAAAGTATTTATTGTAATGAGCAAGTACATTAACATATTTATTGGCTACAAAAACATAAATAACAAAAGCCAGTCGGTTTAAAACTAGTAAAGAACTTGACTGCTTACTTGCAGTACTCGAACTTAAAATATCGTTATCAGGGGTTTGAGGGGATCACAATAAAGTGAGGGTGTCGAGCTTGGAGTTCGAAAAACATTTCTCGCACTGATTTCAGTACAGTTGGCGCCGGGAAAAAAGGCATTAAAAAAAAACCCATCGCACGTTTTGACAAGGACTTATGAGCTAAAGATTAAAACTAATGACTTAAATTAACTTATGTACAGGAAGAACTTAATCTAGATATGTTTGAACTTACATAAATTAAGAGGTCTAGGTGTCTGTTAGTCTAACAAGTCTTTGGAGGCGCTTCCTATGTTCTAGTGCTATCATGTGTACTGAATTGATATTCAGCCACCAGTATTTTTCAAATTTCAATCTATGAAAATCGTTCAGGTCTCGGACGCACGCACGCTACCAACTACGCTATCAACGACTTAGTAATTTTCGATATCTAAATGGCATAAGAGTTGTATAACTATTAATCTCTCAAGCATACTTATAATTGACATAACAAAATATCCAATTGATTGCAATCAGAGCGCGAAGTGGGTTGGAAATATTTTCAAGTGAACATAATTTTTGGACGAACGGAATCTTTTTCTCACGAGGAAGCTCAGGTATCCGGATTTGCGAAAAAATTATATCCTCAGACCTGTGAAGTTTTAGCAAAAAACGTAAATTTACCGCAATAGCAGCGCGAGATGCTCCAGTGTTTAAAAAAAATCGATTTTGGAAATCTCGAGTAGCTTATCAGAAGTCGATGCTAAGTAATAAGTGTTAGCGATCTAGTGCGGGTTTTTTTTCGTTATTGGAAAATGTGTATTAAATTTCAAATCAGTCACTAAAAATCCAAAAAATTCATGTTGATTTTCATGTACTAATATAGTAATGATTGATTTAATAACCATGTGTTATAATTTTATATCACCGGATTGGTAAAATCCATACACGCATATTAAATTTACTGTGCAACTATATTAATATTTATTTTCTGTACCGAATTTTGTAAATTTCTCACACGTTTGTGTCGCAAATAAACAAACATTTTGCAATAAGTAGTACACCTATCTGGACAAAACTGCAAATACTTTGACGGGTATTTTTCAACATTAGTAACTGAAATTTTGATAACTTTGATCTTAAATTTAATGCGACAATTTGTATTAAATTTCAAATCGGGCACTAAAATTCCTAAAATGCATGTTGATTTTCATGTACTGATTTAGTAATTATTGATTTAATAATCATGTATTGTAATTTTCTATCACCGGATTATCGAAATTCATTGATCTGTATTAAATTTATTATGCAAACATATTAATTTCGATTTCCTATACCAAGTTTTACAAAATTCATACACATTTGTATAGGAAAAACTCGAACATTTTTTATAGTGTACTATGTTAAGGATGATGTTTACAAAGGCTTCAGCCATTGTTATGAATTGTAAGTCTTTAATGGCGTGGCCCAGTTCGACGGCGGAGGATTTGTTACAAAACGATTAGAATGAGAATTTATTGTATTAATAAATAGATACCCTGGCGAAAATATTTCTGTGTAAATTTCTGGAAATATTGCTCTGAAAATTTCTGAAAATTTCTAAAAATATTTCTGAATATCTAACATTATCGCACTTTTCAGAGAAAGTCGATGATTTCTTTGAATCTAAATATTCTCGATTGTTCTAAAAATTTTTGACATTCCCTGCGAAGTTTTCTGAAAAAAAACTTTAATGTTTTCGATATACATAGTTTAGCCTGTTTCCCTTTTATATTCAGAAACCATTTTCCAAAAAAATCAAGTTTTCGCTGAATGTCTTGTACAAAGTATATATTAAATTCCAAAGTATATTAAGTAGCTATATTTAGTTTATTAAGCGCACATTATGATCGAAAATCAGAGTTTTTCTGAGCATAAATCGTATTTTTTCTTTAAAAAATCAACTCTATGTTCGAATAACAGGATGAGTAGATCGTAGAGTTACCTCGTATTTTCTCTTAATGTATTTTATCCGAAAAAAATCGCGTTTTCCAGAATTTTTCGGAGGAATCACTAAATTAAACTGAGAAATTGAAAGAGGAATTTTTTCTAATTCTTGGTGATCGCAACGATCAGCGAAACGTACGAGTAAAGTGATTGAAGCATGTACTTATAATTGGAAAGATTCAGTTTGCAGATCTTAAGCGCCGTCAGTCTTGGGGGCTTTCGACTTCTTGAAATGACAATACTGATATCAGTTATTGACTCCTTAGACAACTCATACCAGTTACATTGTATAAACACTTCGCTAATCGCTTCGCCACATGAGGTCAGATAATCACATGCATAGTAATATAACAATGGTATTGTAGCGTTTATCGCGATATAGATACTCGCCGCAGCCCCTTTCTTGAAGTCCAAGATTTTCATTGCGTTGCCTAGTTTGAAGGCTAAAGGAAACAATTAAGACAGGTGATAAAAATGAGGAAGCAATTTGCAAAGTTTTGCTTTGCAGGCTTGTTTATGCTCTAGACATTTTTCTAAAAATTAAAAGTGTCGAAGAATTTTAACCGTGTAACCGATTTTTCTCAAATATCTACTAAAACCTTCCCACATGGAAATAAAGTATATTTTAAATATATTGAAAAATATATAAAATATATTTTGTTCGAAAAATTGTATGTGTCGAATATATTTTTGAATGTACGTTGAATTATATGCAAAGTATATAAATAAATATATTCGATATCTGTAATAAGTACAGTCGACGTGTACAACGAATATAGTTTCCATGTATTTTTAAATGTAGCTAGAAATATATTCGAAAGTATACTGCTAATTACATTCCAAATATATAACAAATACATTCTACATACATTTTGAATATGAGTTTCATGTCGTCGAAGTATACCTGGTATGTATCTGAAATATATGTACTTTACATTCCGGAATATATTTCGAATATATGTTCAACTTACTAGAATATATACTCGGAATTCATGTTTCATATACTTCAGAGTACATCTGGAATATATGTTTGATATACTTCGGAGTATATCTGGAATATATGTTTGATATACTTCGGAGTATATCTAAAATATATGAGGTATTCTTGGCCAAGTCACTAAGCCTTCAACGCTGACCCTTTCCAATTTACTCAATAATTTTTTTTTTGCTCTATGTGTTAAAAAAAAAACACTCCAAAATTTCTTGAAATTAAAAAAAAAAAATTTCACGCTGTACATTGCCGACTTGCCTTTCTTTTTAGCAAAAACGATGAAACTGACATTCAATAAATATTTACTCACCGTTTCCTATGTTGTCGCATATAAAATATTGTTCCAACAATGCCACGGTCAGCCACCCCGAGCGTTGGCGTCACTTCCCCGACTTCTCACCTCCATAGCGAATAATAAATATAGTTTTGTATGTTAATATTAAAGCTATTTTACTTTGTATCTTTATATGGGATTTTGCAATAAATATATGCAAGTCATATAATCGGCATTTATTGTGGATATTATTTCTATATCATATCTTGTAGATCTGCCATAATATGTTTTTATTACATTCGGAATCACATGTGTCGTATACAGCGGACATACGACACATGTATCTAACTTATGTATTAATTGCATTCCGAGTTACATCTGACGTATACGATGAATATACTACATATATATCTTAAATATACAATGAATACATTCGGAACTACATCTGACGTATACATTATATATACGACACATATATCTAACTTATGTATTGAATGCATTTCGAGTTACATCTGACGTGTACGAAGAATATACTACATATATATCTTAAATATACAATGAATACATTCGGAACTGCATCTGACGTATACATGGAATATACTCCATATATATCTGAAACATACATTGAATACATTCGGAGCTACATCTGATGCATAGGTCGAATATCCGACATATATATCTGAAATATACATTAAATATATTTTTCGAGTATACTTTCTGTTCGAAAACTTAGGTGTGGCGAATACATTTTGAATATATTTCCTGTACAAGTAGTGTACTGTTCGAATATATTCGAAGTATATATACATATACCAAAAATATATTCGACATATATGTTTTATACATACAAAAATATATTTTTCAATATACTTTATTTCCATGTGGGTTGTACCATGTTAGGCCATACGTGGACCAAATTAGAACACGCTATCTCGTAATTTGCATGAGCCAGCACGAGAATGAGATTTTTTGAAAAATTAAAAATGTCATAGAGTTTGACCCTCTCGACAGATCTGCATCAAATTGATACTCAATTGTTTTTCGATGATAGTCCATATGTGTGAAAATTTCCATATGTAAAAATGCGTGAAAAATTATATAATTACCGAGATCAAAATGTACCGACATATCGATAGTACCTTTCGATCGATAGTAGATTCATTATTAACAATCAATAATCGCGAAATCATATCGAAAATTGCAGCCGGATATCTCATAATTTACAGGAGATGAAGTCTTTGAAGACATTTTTAAAAAATTGTAATTGCAATAAAATTATAACCACATTTTAAGACATTTTTTCTAAGCCACTTTTCTCGACGTTTTGAAACCATTCTGAGTGTCCTCACATAAAAATCTGGAAAACAAACATTTTTCACGAAAACAAGCCTTCCCTATGAGGAAGCAAAAATGACAATTTTGTTTCCTCATAGAGGAAGCTTTGTTTTCATGTAAAATTTTATTTGGGGATTTTCATGTCAGAACATCCAAAATGGTCTGAAACGTTTAAAAAAACTGGTTTACAAAAATTCTCCGGATTTATGAATGTGTGTGTGTGATGAACGGCTTAAAATTTCTATTACCATAACTCGTGAATTAGTAGACAGAATTGGCTGAAATTTGAATACCACGTACAATATTAGCTTATCTTTAATTGGTCTAAATTTTATAAAATTCGCTTGACGTATTCCATTTTTACAAGATTTTTCAAATTTTGAAAAATGTACGTAAACGTTCTAGATCGAACAAATTTTTATTTATCGGGCTGAAAGTTTGGGAAAAATCTGTAAAGCGGTTCAATTTTTATAGGATTTTGAATTCTTTGAAAAATGTACGTTTTGCTTTAACTCACATCAAATCTCAATAAAAGAATTAAATTTTCTACAGAAGAAAAATAACATTCAGTACTGCTACGTGCCAAATTTAGTGATGATCAGTAAAGCGATTCGAATTTTAGATGATTTTGAATTTGTCCAAAAATTATTGTTGTCGATATGACTTTCTCAAAACTTTATCAAGTAAGCCGAACATTCGTTGTCCTCTTCTAAAAAATTCATGAGTAACGGAAAGCATTGTCATCGTTTTATTCGTTCTGTGATTGGTTGCCAGGAAAACAATTGTGTCCGTGGTACTGAACTCCGTTTGGTGTCAAATTTGACATAAGTAAGAGGACGGACGCTGCAGCGCCCGTAACCTTTTAAAGCTTTATTAGAGTGCAGCAGCGTAAACGTTTTTAACTAATATATAATAAAAATATGATGCAACGGTGATTATAGCGGTGATTCGAAATCTTATATGTAACGTGGTTTTTTGTATTCCACATTTTTGTATTTCTTATCCCATTCTAATGCCCGTAAATATTAATATTCAATTGCCCATGTCTCTTAAACGGAACGATTTATCGAGCTGAAATTTTGCACACAAGTGGGCATGAACTCTTGAATTACTGAAATTTCGTACAAAAATACACAAACACATAAAACGAAATAAAAAGAAATGTTAATGCTCAGTAAAATAAAAAATGATGCAAATTAGAACTTTGCAGCACATTGCTTCCTCATTAACTTCTATTCTTCAGAAAGTTTCCTTTATGAGGATGCCGAGATTAATAAATAAGTTTCCGCATAGTTTTGTGAAAAATGGAAACTAATGAGGAAGCAATGCGCTAATTTTTACTTTGCATCATTTTCAATTTTGTTTTGATGTGCGATAAGATTAAAGAAAATGGGTAGATTATCCAGTAGCTCTCATTTACCGTGAAAGCAAATCAAAACTTGCGCAACGATGACGTCTATACCCAAGAAGACGTGAAATGAGTCTTCAAGCTGGCCACTGAGTTCAATAAGTTGATTGTGTCTTTCTACGAGACGGCGAAATTCCGTGCGCCTCACATTTTTGTTCCTTATTCGCAGAAAATCTTTAAAGTGCAGCTTTAAAATTCGGAACTGTCCGCACAGATGCATAGTTAAGCTCCAGAAGAGTGCAATAGAACTGTAATACGAAATATCTGTGACAGAGCTATAAATGAGCACATTCGCGATATCCCACCCGAGAATCTCAATGTTGGCACAGCTTGATGTATGATTCAGCGTTGTAAGTGCGTTTGGAAAAGCCAATGACACGAAGTCATTAACTACAGACACCCAACAAGCAATCATAATTATAATCAGCAAAAAAAAAGTTCCAAACTCATCGTGGCGTTTCATGATCTTCCGTTCTGCTGGGTCTGTGATCGTAGACCAATCGTCAATCGTTGACTCGATCAGAGGAATCATTCGACTACCGCATAGTCGAACGGTCAATCGTAATACGGATGCAATAATGGTCCATGACATCACTTCAAATTCGAAACTGTCGATGGAACACTTTCCACGGTACTGGACCACATCAGGCAGTATTGATGTAATCTATTGGACGTATGGTATTTTAGACGGCATCCGATAACAATTATCTATTGATGTCTTTAGTTGCCAAACCTGGATCGCCAGAAACACCAAGTAAGTAATTACTGTTTTCGGTGTAAGTCCGTCGTGTGGCCAAATTCCGAAAAATCTCATGCATTTTTTATAAATAAAAAATGTATCACTGCTTATACTCAATAAAACCATTATATTTTTCACTAGATATACATTTTTTTTTCAACATAAATTCATTCATAGACAACTTTCTCCGAGCAGGTACAATTTTATACTGAGCAAGGTAATTACTGACTTCTGTATAGACCCTAGAAGGTCTCTCCAGAGACCACTCTGAAAAATTGTCACTTTCATAAGTACAGTTAACAATCTACTATATCAACAACGCAGGTGCTCTGTAGTCGATAAGGTTACACGTCGATACTTGACGTCAATATAATACACGGTCAATTTACCACGCGATATATTTAACACGCAATAAATTCAACGAGAAAAACTTGCAAAAAAAGAAGCCCTCCCCTAGTAAGTTCATGAGTAGCGAGATTTTATCGAAACCGTTGTCATCGTTTTATTCGTGGGGTGATTGGTCGGCGGTGTCGTCAGATTCACTGGGATCGTGACCAACTTCATGCATTATAATTTTTTGTTTATGTCAAATATCAAAATTGATAGGTACTCGAGAAAATTGCAGGTAAAGGGTTGCTACTGAAGGACATCAAAGTTACGACATAAATGGCCCATTGAACTGATCGATCTTGATTTAACAGTAGCGATTTTTTATGAATAGTATTGTCGGTATCGATTAACAGTACTTAAAAAAGTTCGGTGTTCGGTTTAACTTCCTACTTTTTTCCTTTCGACGAGCGTACACGTAAACCGATAGAAGAACGCGGATGACATTACGAAAATTTAATTTATACAGTTTCCCAGCTGACAAATGTACGTATATTCGTGCAATGGGGATACTGAAATTAGTTCTTGATTCCTTATTGTTATTTATAATCTTTGATGATCGCCACCATCAACGAAACGTACGAGTAGACTCTGTTAAGAACATACTTTAAATTAGAATGACTCAGTTCGTAGAGCTTCGCAGCTGCCAATCTCGGGGGCATTCGATTTCACGCAAAGACGGTACTGAAACCAGTTA
This sequence comes from Ephialtes manifestator, assembly GCA_963970395.1. Taxonomy (NCBI): domain Eukaryota; kingdom Metazoa; phylum Arthropoda; class Insecta; order Hymenoptera; family Ichneumonidae; genus Ephialtes; species Ephialtes manifestator. The sequence continues at coordinate 21,308,059 of OZ019976.1, forward strand.
TTGACACCTTCATGGAAATAAATGTTTGGTTGTGGCAACTACGTTCTCGATTTGCTGTACATAATGTCTAAAAAATTAGTTGCCTCAACCATATCGAATAGTAACCTCAACTATTCACGATTAGTTCTTGCGAGATTAGTTAGGTTAACTAATCCAATCGTTGGGACTACCATTCGAGTCGTCGGTATTATTATTCGAATCGTCGGTATTACCATTCGAATCGTTGGTATTACTATTTGAGTTGTAAGATAAATAGAATAATCGATTGGTTGTGCCAACTGATTTCTTGGTTATGGCAACTAATCTTTTTTTTCCGTGTTGGACAGTTTGTATCAGTTGCATTGTGTGAATACGTCGCCGATCGTTTCCCCACACGTTGTCAGATAATCGCCGGCTTGGTAAAAATAAAAATATGTATACTATGTTGAGGGTGATGTTTTCAAAGGCTTCAGCCATTGTTATGAATTGTAAGTCTTTAATGGCGTGGCGCAGTTCGACGGCAAGAGGGAGAATTTGTTACAAATCGATTAGAATGAGAATTTATTGTATTAATGAATAGATACCCTGGCGAAAATATTTCTGTGTAAATTTCTGGAAATATTTCTGTGTAAATTTCTGGAAATATTTCTCTGAAAATTTCTGGAAATATTTCTCTGAAAATTTCTGGAAATATTTCTCTGAAAATTTCTGGAAATATTTCTCTGAAAATTTCTGGAAATATTTCTCTGAAAATTTCTGGAAATATTTCTCTGAAAATTTCTGGAAATATTTCTCTGAAAATTTCTGGAAATATTTCTCTGAAAATTTCTGGAAATATTTCTCTGAAAATTTCTGGAAATATTTCTCTGAAAATTTCTGGAAATATTTCTCTGAAAATTTCTGGAAATATTCCTCTGAAAATTTCTGGAAATATTCCTCTGAAAATTTCTGGAAATATTTCTCTAAAAGTTTCTGAAAATTTCTAAAAATATTTCTGATTATTTTTCCCATCGGAATTTCGGCCAATAGAAATTACGCATTTGGCCTCATGTGGAGGAACCTAGTCGATCTTATTTCGGATATTTTTCGAATATTTCCTAACAAGTTGCTAAGCAATAAAAACAATTTCTGAACAACTTTTAACCTGAGAATTCTTCACATCTGTCAAACTTCTAACGAGAACTGGAACGTGATCTGAAGAATGAGCCGAAATTCCGATGGAAAAAATAATCCAACAAATACCCCTCGAGTTTCAAAATTAATCGTGTATTTCCCTCAAACTTCCCTGCATACAAACAATCGTGTCAAGTTTTGCAGAAAATTCCCTCGCGCAAGCACTCGGGATTTTTTAACATGCAAAACTTGACACTCTTGTTTGTATGCAATGAAGTTATCGGGAAATACCCGATAATTTTGAAGCTCTTGGGGTATACTACTGAATATCTAACAGTTTTCACACTTTTCAGAGAAAGTCGATGATTTCTTTGAATCTAAATATTCTCGATTATTCTAAAAATTTCTGACATTCCCTGCCAACTTTTCTGAAAATTTTTTAAAAATGTTTTCGATATTCATAGTTTAGCCTGTTTCCCTTTAATATTCAGAAACCATTTTCCGAAAAAATCAAGTTTTCGCTGAATTCCTCGCACAAAGTATATATTAAATACCAAACTATGTTAAGTAGGTATAATTAGTTTATTAAACGCACATTATCTTAGAAAATCGGAGTTTTTCAGAGAATAAATCGTATTTTTTCTTTAAAAAAACAACTATATGTTCGAATAACAGAATGAGTAGATCGTAGAGTTAACTCGTATTTTTCCTTAATGTATTTTATCCGAAAAAAATCGCGTTTTCCAGAATTTTTCAGAGGAATCACTAAATTAACCTGAGAAATTGAAAGAGGAATTTTTTCTAATTCTTGGTGATCGCAACGATCAGCGAAACGTACGAGTAAAGTGATTGAAGCATGTACTTATAATTGGAAAGATTCAGTTTGCAGATCTTAAGCGCCGTCAGTCTTGGGGGCTTTCGACTTCTTGCAATGACAATACTGATATCAGTTATTGACTCTTTAGACAACTCATACCACTTACATTGTATAAACACTTCGCTAATCGCTTCGCCACATGAGGTCAGATAATCACATGCATAGTAATATAACAATGTTATTGTAGCGTTTATTGCGATGTAGATACTCGCCGCAGCCCCTTCCTTGAAGTCCAAGATTTTCATTGCGTTGCCTAGTTTGAAGGCTAAAGCAAACAATTAAGACAGGTGATAAAAATGAGGAAGCAATTTGCAAAGTTCTACTTTGCAGGAAAATGTCTATGCTCTAGATATTTTTCTAAAAATTCAAAGTGTCGAAGAGTTTTAACCGTGTAACCGATTTTTCTCAAATATCTACTAAAACCTTGTGCCATGTTAGGCGATACGTGGACCAAATTAGAACATGCTATCTCGTAATTTGCACGAGCCAGCGCGAGAATGAGATTTTTTGAAAAATTAAAAATGTCATAGAATTTGACCCTCTATCCCTGAAATTGATACTCAATTGTTTTTCGATGATAGTCCATATGTGTGAAAATTTTCATATGTGAAAATGTGTGAAAAATTATATAATTACCGAAATCAAAATGTACCGACATATCGATAGTACCTTTGACTAGATTCATTATTAACAATCAATAATCGTGAAATCATGTCGAAAATTGCAGCCGGATATCTCATAATTTACAGGAGATGAAGTCTTTGAAGACATTTAAAAAAAATTGAAATTGCAATAAAATTATAACCACAATTTAAGACATTTTTTCTAAGCCACTTTTCTCGACGTTTTGAACCATTTTGAGTGTCCTGACATAAAAATCTGGAAAACAAACATTTTTCACGAAGATAAGGCTTTCCTATGAGGAAGCAAAAATGACAATTTTGTTTCCTCATAGAGGAAGCTTTGTTTTCATGCAAAATTTTATTTGAGGATTTTCATGTCAGAACACTCGAAATGGTCTGAAACGTCTAAAAAAATGGTTTACAAAAATTCTCCGGATGCATGGATGTGTGTGTGTGATGAAAGGCCTAAAATTCCTATTACCATAACTCGTGAACCGGTAGACAGAATTGGCTGAAATTTGAATACCACTTAAAGTATTAGTTTATCTTTAATTGGTATAAATTTTATAAAATTCGCTTGACGTATTCCATTTTTACAAGATTTTTCAAATTTTGAAAAATACACGTAAACGCTGTAGCTCGAACAAATTTTTAGCTATCGGGCTGAAAGTTTGGAAAAAATCTGTAAAGCGGTTTAATTTTTATAGGATTTTGAATTCTTCGAAAAATTGACGTTTTGCTCTAACTCACATCAAATCTCAACAAAAGAATTAAATTTTCTACAGAAGAAAAATAAAATTCAGCACTACTGCGTACCAAATTTAGTGATGACCGGTAAAGCGATTCGGATTTTAGGTGATTTCGAATTTGTCCAATAATTATTGTTGTCGATCTGACTTTCTCAAAACATTAGCAAGTAAACCGAAAATTTGAACATAATAAAAATATGATGTAACGATGATTGTAGCGGTGATTCGAAGACGTATGTAACATGGTGTTTTGTATGCCACATTTTTGAAAATTTCTTATCCCATTCTAATGCCCGTAAGTATTAATATTCAATTGCCCATATCTCTCAAACGGAACGATTTATCGAGCTAAAATGTTGCACACAAGTGGGGCATGAACTCTTGAATTACTGTGATTTCGTACAAAAATACTCACACACCTAAAACGAAATATAAAAAAATGTATGCTATGTAAAATAAAAAATGATGCAAAGTAGAACTTTGCATATTGCTTCCTCATCAGTTTCCCTTTTCACTAAGTTTCCTTTATGAGGAAGCCGAGATTAATAACTAAGCTTCCGCATAGCTTTGTGAAAAATGGAAACTAATGTGGAATCAATGTGCTAAGTTTTACTTTGCAACATTTTCAATTTATTTTTTATGTGCGATCAGATTTAAAAAAACGGGTAGATTATCCAGTAGCTCTCATTTACCGTGAAAGCAAGCAAAAATTTGCGAAACGACGATGTCTATCCCCAAAAAGACGTGAAATGAGTCTTCAAGCTGACCACTGAGTTCTATAAGTTGATTGTGTCTTTCTACGAGACGGCGAAATTCCATACGTCTCACTTTTTTGTTCCTTATTAGCAGAAAATCTTTAAAGTGCAGCTTCAGAATTCGGAACTGTCCGCACAGATGCATACTTAAGCTCCAGAAGAGTCCAACACAACTGAAATACGGAAAATCTATGGAAGAGTTATAAATGATCGCATTCGCGAAACTCCAACCGAGAATTTCAGTGTTGGCACAGCTTGATGTATGATTCAGCGTTGTAAGTGCGTTTGGAAAAGCCAATGAGACAAAGTCATCAACTACAGGCATCCAACAAGAACTCATGCTTATAATCAGAAAGAAAAAAGTTCCAAACTCATCGTGGCGCTTCATGATTTTCCGTTCTGTTGGGTCTGTGATCGTAGACCAATCGTCAATCGTTGACTCGATCAGAGGAATCATTCGACTACCGCATAGTCGAATGGTTAATCGTAATACAGATGCAATAATGGTCCATGACATCTCATAAACTTCGAAATTGCCGATGGAACACTTTGCACGGTACTGGACCACATTAGGCAGTATTGCTGTAATCTATTCAACGTATGGAATTTTATACGGCATGCAATAACAATTATCTATTGATGTCTTTAGTTGTAGTTGCCAAACCTGGATCACCAGAAACACAAAGTACGTAATTACTGTTTTCGGTGTAAGTCCGTCGAGTGGCCAAATTCCGAATATTCTCATGCATTTTTTGTAAATAAAAAATGTATCACTGCTTATACTTAACAAAACCATTATATTTTTCTCTAGATATACATTTTTTTTTTCAACATGAATTCATTCATAGACAACTTTCTCCGAACAGGTACAATTTTCTACTGAGCAAGGTAATTACTAACTTCTGCATAGACCCTAGAAGCTCTCGCCTGAGACCACTTTGACCAATTGTCATTTTCATAATTACAGTTAACAATCTACAATACAAATAACGCAGGTGCTCTGTAGTCGATAAGGTCACACGTCGATACTTGACAACGTCAATTCAACACGTGGTAAATTCAACACACGGTAAATTAACCATGCGATAGATATAAAACGAGATAAATTCACCGAGAAAAACTTTCAAAACCTCCCCTAATAAGTTCATGAGTACCGAGATTTTACCGAAAACATTGTCATCGTTTTATTCGTGCTGTGATTGGTCGGCGGTGTCGTCAGATACACTGGGATCGAGACCAAGTTCATGCATTATAATTTTTTTTTATGTCAAATCTCAAAATTCATATAAAAGTACCCCTAGCGGATCCTAGCAACCGTCATTTTCTGGTTGCTTTACGGTCACATACAAGTAACCGTCATTATGAGGTTCATTTCTAGTTGTTTTCCCGTAAAACAACTGTAATATAACCGACAAAGCGACCGTTATTTTGGAACAAAAAAGAACCTGATTGCAACTACAAAGCGACCAATGTTTTAACCAAAATCAAACTTTAAAGTAACACAGAAGTAACCGACAGTTTGTTAAAAGTTGTTTTTCGGTTATGTGAAAGTTCTTCATATAACCGAATAGTAACCCGAAACGGAACATTGAGTTCATTACGGGTCACTTTATGGTTACCCGCCGGTCACTAGGTTCCTTCTGGGTTATTCTGGAGTGATTTTTTGTTCCATAACGACCAGTCACTCTTCGGTTATTTTGCGGTTCTTCAGATCCGCTAGAGACCCGACAGCGCCTTAGCGGGCTGTTAACCCTAGTTCAGTTAAATTTAAAAAAAAGGTAAAGAGAAAAACGATTGCGAAATAGTTTTTAACAAATGAGCCTCTAATGAGGAAGAACGACTATCAATTTTATCTTTCTCGTTCTTAAAATATTATAAAAGTTAATTACCTGATGAATTGCAATTGTCTCATATCCACCCCTAATCAGTTCATGAGTAACGATATTTTATCGAATCCATTATTGTCGTTGTATTTGTCCTGTGATTGACTACTAGGAAAGTCCGTGGCAAACAAATTCAGTTTGGGGTCAAATTTGACATAAGAGGATTTTGTTTTGTTCGGTCAGTGAAAGCCGAGTGCCAAAAATGCAAACCGACGAGGGTTAAAATCATAAGTGAACAATATGATTCCACAACCAACCAAGGTTTTAAAAATATACTACGTTAATCATGTAAATGGTAAAAAGATAATAAATACAATGTTCATAGGCTGTGTTATTTTAATAATTGCTTAATTCCTTTATTCTTCTCACATTATCAATTATAAGTTTCCAGAACTTATAAAATGTATTTAGAGTATTTGAAGTATCTTGAAATACGTATCTTGTATTTGGTATTTTAAATAAAAGAGTATCTCGTTTAAGTATTTTAAATACAGCATTTACAAGTATTTGTACTTTGTATTTCAGATACATTTTTTACCTGTATCTTGCCCAGGTCTGACCATTGTCAAGCTTTAAGATGTCGTCGAGGCACTTTTGCGTATACATCCTTACAAACTTTGGATCATTTACAGTACGGTTTAAAAACCGAAACATAGTAACGATTCTTGTACGGTGTGCAGCACACAGTAAAACACGATACAGTTCTCGATAGGAAAATATAGAAATAGATGCCAGAAGCGCTGAATAAACCAAGTTTACTATACTAAATCGGGTAATGATTACCAGACTCTTTTCTTCATGCATAAATGTATTTTTGAATGCCATTTTACTTTGAGAGCTTTTTTCTCACGATATGAAAATGAAATGTCAGTACATAAACTGTGAAGGTACTCGAGAAAACTGCAAGTAAAGGTTTGCTACTGAAAGACATCAAAGTTACGACATAAATGTAACGATTTTTATGAATACTTAGTATTGCCGGTGTCGATTAACAGTACTTATAAAAGTTCGGTGTTCCGTTTAACTTCCTACTTATTCCCTTTCAACGAGCGTACAAGTAAACCGATAGAAGAACGTACATGAAATTTCGAATATTTAATTTATACAGTTTCGCAGCTGACAAATGTTCGTGTATTTGTGGAATGGGGATACTGAAATTAATTCTTGATTCCTTATTGTTATTTATAAGCCTTGGTGATTGCCACTATCAACGAAACGCACGAACAGACTCCGTTAAGAACATACTTTAAATTAGAATGACTCAGTTCGTACAGGTTAGGGGGCGTCCATTAATCACCTGATGCGTATTTATCAAATTTTTTACCCCCTCCCCCCATTCGTGATCAGCCGCGATATTTCGACGACCCCTCTCCCCGCTGGCTCGTTATCACGTGCTTTTTTCGTTATCGGACAGATGAAAAAGGATAAAATATAAAATAAATATCTCATACAATTTGTGCTGTTTTATTTATATTTTAGTTGCATACAATTCACAATCCGCTTATATAATATTTGCTTATTACTAACTCTGGTATCGTCAGGCAGATCTCGTATTAAAAGTAAATAAGTGACTAGTATCCGAAACAATCACTAGTTTGCCACTAGTCATCGGCTACCCACGGATTCTCGATACTCCTTTATATGCTTACAAAAGCTTCGTCTTGCAATGTATTACTTTCAACCTGCATGTCCTCCAACTCTATGTTCGAATAATAGAATAAGTAGATCGTAGAGTTAACTCGTATTTTCTCTTAACATATTATTTCCAGAAAAAAATCGCGTTTTCCACAATTTTTCGGAAGAATCTCTAAATTTACCTGAGAAATTTAAAGAGGAACTCTTTCTAATGCTTGGTGATCGCAACGATCAGCGAAACATACGAGTAAAGTGATTGAATCATGTACTTATAATTGGAAAGATTCAGTTTGCAGATCTTAAGCGCCGTCATTCTTGGGGGCTTTCGACTTCTTGCAATGACAATACTGATATCAGTTATTGACTCCTTAGACAACTCATACCAGTTACATTGTATAAACACTTCGCTAATCGCTTCGGCACATGAGGTCAGATAGTCACATGCATAGTAATATAACAATAGTGTTGCAACGCATAGCGCAATGTATAAACTCGCCACAGCCGCTTCTTGGAAGTCGAAGATTTTAATTGCGTTGCCTAGTTGGGAGGCTAAAAGAAACAATTAAGACAGGTAATAAAAAATTACAATTTTGCTTCCTCATAGAGGAAGCTTTGTTTTCATAGAAAATGTTATTTGGAGATTTTCATGTCAACCCTAGCGAAAACACCCACCAATGTAGCCAGCTGTGTGCCCGAGGTGTGTATGTGCCATTCTGCCACCTCCGACTTTGGGTGTGCCACCATGTATTCCACCATGAAGTGAAGCCCCGTTGACGGTGGGATACTGGTGTATCGGCGGCTCTGCCCCTCCAACCCCCTGACGGGGCTCCGCCCCCGCACCCCGTGAGGAGCTCCGCCCCTCGACCCCGGTAGCCCCCCCCCCGTTAGTGTACCTGTCGGCCCACTGTACCTGTCGGTGAAATGATGTGTCGGTCAAATGATGTGTCGGCCAAACGGTGTCGGCCTACTGATTCGTCGGTCAAACGACTGTCGGCCAAGTGACCGGCACCGGATACTGGTGTATCCAGTATATTTACCGTCAATTTCACCGTGTTTGCCACCATTATTGAGCGGACCCAAAAATGGGCCCTCGATGGGATACATAACTAGTCCACCGTGAATGCCACCCGGTATCCCACCGCCGTAAGCACTTTGCCGATAGTGGTATACGTCATTAAAAAACATCATAACCAAAAGATTTTCTTTTGCTCTAGCGAGCCGAGATAAAAATATTCATTCAGATCGATACATTTAAGCATGTTCAAGAAGCCTTTCGCTTGGGAGAAACGGTGAGCCCGTTAGCCTGGCGGTACCAAAACAAACTTTACGTGGATAGGTCACCGTGAATGCCACGGTGCCATTACGCAAACAAAACTCATCTCGCTACCGCGAGGTGGCTAACAGGCTTGGCCGATTCCCGCAAGGGACAGGCCCCCTGAACATGCTTATATGTATCGATCTGAATGAATATTTTTATCCCGGCTCACTAAAGCAAAAATTACTACCAATCGGTAATAAAGTTTGTAATGACGTATTTCATTGTCGGTGAAGTGCTTAGAGCGGTGGAATACACGGTGGCATTGGCGGTAGCTTAGCCACGTATGCCACTGTCGGCCAGGTACTGGAGGCGGTATGGGACACGGTGGCATTCGCGGTGGCCCAGTCTCGTATGCCACTATCTGCAAGGTACTGGCGGTCGTGTAATGCACGGTGGCATTCATGGTGGCCTAACCATGTATTCCAGCTACGGCCCATTTTTGATACTGGGGTATCCCACCATCAAACCAAAAATGTGGCAGAATGGCAGGTACACACCTCGTGGAATACATGGTGGGTCAGATGGTGGGTATTTTCGCTAGGGAGAACACTCAAAATAATCTGAAACGTCGAAAAAAGTGGTTTACACAAATTTTCCGGATATATGAATGTGTGTGTGTCTGTGTGATGAAAGACCTAAAATTCATATTACCACCCGAGCAGAAATTAATTCGAATTACCTGAAGTACCATCAGGTCCAGATGAGGCATACCTGTTTAGTCTAACCAAATAAGACCCTGGTCCTGCCCGGATTATGTAACGGTATAACATTTCAAAACTGGCTAGCCTGAAATATTCCGCATCCGGCCGGGATGAGGCACCGATTGGGCATTCCTGATCCGGTTAGCTAAATGAGGTGTTGACCCCGGTTAGACTAATGTTTTCCATAGCATGCCGGGATCAGGCATTCTGGTCGGGCTAGCCAGATGCGGCCCTGCTTTTGGCCAGAATATTTGATTATTCAAATCTGGTTGACTTAAAATATACACCACTTCAGACGAAATTATCAGAGTCCTGGAAGGGCATATCTGGTATTACAATATCTGGTATTGTGCAATAACTAAATGAGAGATGTTTTCTGTGTAATATGGGTTATTATTGTAATATTGTCGATTTTAAATAGTTTTATTTTTATGTATGTGTCTCACACAATTATTCACGTATAAGAGAAAGAGTGCATATTTTCACGACCACTGCGTCACTTATATCCAAAATCATCATTTTGCGGTCGATTGATTCTATCGTAAACATTTTTTGACGCTGCGTTTTTTTACGCGCCACATTCAAAAAGTTGATGAGTCGCATGAATATGTGTACACAGATCTTTCAACACTCCACACTGATCATTTTATTTTTATTCTGTTTTCGTCTTGAGTTTTGTATATATTTTGAATCTGCAAGTATGTTCCATTATTCAAAACAACCCCATTATTTAGCGATTTGTTTGGATTAACAAACCTTTATATGTCAATTTGGTTAGGTAACAAGCAAAACAGTAAAACGATCAATAAAATTCCAATAATTGAACTAGCGTTATGCGTTTTATGAAAATAGGCTATTTTTCGGGCCGTCACACTGGAAAGATCCCTTAATTGGTATAAAATTAATAAAATTCGCTTGACGTATTCCATGTTCACAAAATTTTTCAAATTTTGAAAAAAGTACGTAAATGCTCTAGCTTGAACAAATTTTTAACTATCGGGCTGAAAATTTGGGCAAAATCTGTAAAGCGGTTCAATTTTTATAGGATTTTGAATTTTTCGAAAAATGTACGTTTTTTCTCACTTACATCAATTCTCAACAAAAGAATTAAATTTTCTACAGAAGAAAAACAACAATCAGCACTGTTGCGTATCAAATTTCGTGATGATCGGTAAAGCGATTCGGATTATAGGTGATTTTGAATTTGTCCAAAAATTATTGTTGTCGATCTGACTTTCTCAAAACTTTAGCAACTAGGTCGAAAATTTGTATACAATAAAAATATGACGCAACGGTTATTGCAGCGGTGATTCGAAGTCGTATGTAACGTGGTTTTTTGAATTCCACATTTTTTAAAATTTCTAATCCCATTCTAATGCCCGTAAGTATTAATATTCAATTGCCCATATCTCTCAAACCGAATGATCTATCGAACTAAAATTTTGCACGAAAGTGGAACATGAACTCTTGAATTACTGTGATTTCGTACGAAAATACACAGACACATAAAACAAAATTAAAAAAAAATGTAATGCTAAGTAAAATAAAAAATAATGTAAAGTAGAACCTTGTACATTGCTTCCTCATGCTTTTTCGGTTTTTACGAAGCTGCCTGTATGAGGAAGTTTTCTTTGTTTTATTTTTGGCTTCCTCATAGAGGAAGTTTTGCGAAAGATGAAAATTATTTACGAAGTTGAAGATTTTTTACGTTTTACGAAATCGAGGGCAACCCCAATACATTTTTTTTAAATTCAGAATCACGTAAAATCCGAACCGCTTTACCGATCATCACCAAATTTGGTTCGTAGCAGGGCTGAATGTTTTCTTTCCTGTGTAGAAAATTTCAGTCGATTAGTTGATATTTTACCTGTATCATAGCGAAATGAAAATTTTTCGAAAAATTCGAAATCTCATAAAAATCGAACCGCTTTACCGATTTGGTTTCAATGCCAAAAGTCGTATAACTTTGTTCAATTTTAAGACGAAATTTCAGTCCGATAGCTAAAAATTCATTCGAGCTAGAGTATTTACGTGATTTTTTCAAAATTTCAAAATTCATATAAAAATGAAATGCATTAAGCGATTTTTGTAAAACTTATACCAATTGAAGATTAGCCAGTACTGTACATGTTGTTTAAATTTTAGCTGATTCGGTCGAATAATTTATAAGTTATAGATATACGAATTTTTGGCCTTTCATCACGCACGTCCATACGTACATCCGAACAATTCTTCTAAACCACTTTTCTCGACGTTTCAGACCATTTTAAACCTTTTGACATGACAATCTCGAAAAAAAAAATTTCTTATCAACAAAGCTTCCTCTACGAGGAAGCAAAAATGATGCAAAGTAGAACTTTGCACATTGCTTCTTCATCAGTTTCCATTTTTCACAAAGTTTCCTTTATGAGGAAGCCGAGATAAACAAATAAGCTTCAGCATAGGTTTGTGAAACATACAAACTGATGAGGAAGCAAAGTGCTAAGTTTTACTTTGCATCATTTCCAATTTTATTTTTATGTGCGATAAGATTAAAGAAAACGGCTAGATTATCCAATAGCTCTCATTTACCGTAAAAGCAAGCAAAAACTTGCGCAACGATGACGTCTATACCCAAGAAGACGTGAAATGAGTCTTCAAGCTGGCCAGTGAGTTCTATAAGTTGATTGTGTCTTTTTACGAGACGTCGAAATTCCGTGCGCCTCACATTTTTGTTCCTTATTAGCAAAAAATCTTTAAAGTGCAGCTTCAAAATTCGGAACTGTCCGCACAGATGCATAGTTAAGCTCCAGTAGAGTGCAATAGAACTGAAATACGGAAAATCTGTGACAGAGTTATAAATTACCGCATTCGCGATATCCCAACCGAGAATCTCAGTGTTAGCACAGCTTGATGTATGATTCAGCGTTGTAAGTGCGTTTGGAAAAGCCAATGACACAAAGTCATTAACTACAGACGCCCAACAAGTACTGATAGTTATAATCAGCAAATAAAAAGTTCCAAACTCATCGTGGCGTTTCACGATCTTCCGTTCTGCTGGATCTGTGATCATAGACCAATCGTCAATCGTTGACTCGATCAGAGGAATCATTCGACTACCGTATAGTCGAACGGTCAATCGTAATACGGATGCAATAATGGTCCATGATATCATTTCAACTTTTGAACTGGCGATGGAACACTTTCCACGGTACTGGACCACATCAGGCAGTATTGATGTAATCTATTGGACGTATGGAATTTTAGACGGCATGCAATAACAATTATCTACTGATGTCTTTAGTTGCCAAACCTGGATCGCCAGAAACACCAAGTAAGTAATCACTGTTTTCGGTGTAAGTCCGTCGAGTGGCCAAATTCCGAAAAATCTCATGCATTTTTTGTAAATAAAAAATGCATCATTGCTTATACTCAATAAAACCATTATATTTTTCACTAGATATACATTTTTTTTTCAACATGGATTCATAGACAACTTTCTCCGAGGAGGTACAACTTTGTACTGAGCAAGGTAATTGCTAACTTCTGCATAGACCCTAGAGGCTCCCTTCAGAGACCACTCTGACAAATTGTCATTTTCAGAATTACAGTTAACAATCTACTATATCAACAACGCAGATGCTCTGTAGTCGATAAGGTTACACGTCGATACTTGACAACGTCAATTTAACGGACGGTCATAAATTCAACGCGAAAAACTTGCAAAAACAGAAGCCCTTCCCTAATAAGTTCATGAGTAATGCGATTATATCGAAACCATTGTTATCGTTTTATTCGTACTGTGATAGGTCGGCGGTGTCGTCAGATACACTGGAATTACAATTCAATTCTCCACTCTACTCAACTCCACCAACTCAAATCAATTTTATCTTCCTTGTTCTAAAATATTGCAAAAGAATTATGTGATGAATTACACTTGTCTCATATGCTGTAAAAACTCTCTAAATGTAAAAGGTATTGAACAATTACTACATCTATGTTTCAAAATCAAAATTCCCTTCAGAGAGAGTGCATGCTTATATAGCTCGACGGTCTTACATAAATGCATTTTCAAATGCCATTTTACTTTGAGAGCTTTTTTTTCACGATGTGAAAGTGAAATGTCATATTTCACATAAACTGCGAAGGTACTTGAAAAAATGAAAAGTAAAGGATTGCTACTGAAGGTCATCAGAATTTTGAGACATAAATTATCCAATATAATAAATAATAACGAATCTTGATATACCAGTATCAATTTTTTATGAAGAATATTGCCGGCATTGATTGGCAGTACTTATATAAATTCGGTGTTCCGTTTAACTTGCTACTTCTTTCATTTAGCCGAGCGTACAAGTAAATCGATAGAGGAACGTGCATACACGGAGAAAAACAATGAGTTCGGTATATTCAAAAAGTGGTTGCACGGACTCACTTCTCGTTAGTCCATATAACCACGCATTTGTGCGTTGCGGATAATCACTTATTCGTTGTCTCAACTCACAAAATGGTTATATCCCAGATGGATACATGCCGGCACCGTGCCGTTACGACATGCCGTTACCGTGCCGTCATGTACGAGCGAATATGACGGCACCGTGACAGCATACCGTGCTGGCACGCCATGCGTTCAAAATTATTCGATATGGCACGCCATGCCATCACGGTGTGCTGTCACGGTGACGGCATGGCGTGCCATATCGAAAGATTTTCATCGCACGGCATGATTGCACAGTGACGGCATGGTGATGGCATGGTGTGCCATATCGATAAAATTTTGAACGCACGGCGTGACTGCACGGTGACGGCATGGTGAAGGCATGGCATGCCGTGACGACGCGTGACGGCACGGTGCCGGCATACTCAAAAAAAGCACGGTTGCCTATCTGGGTAGGCACAAAATGGCAACTCATTTATGGCCAACTCATAAAATGTTGTCCCAACTAACCTTTTCTCCGTGTGAGATTTCGAAAAATGAATTTATACAGTTTCGCAGCTGACAAATGTTCGTGTATGGGTTCAATAAGAAAACTGAAACTAGCTCTTGATTCTTTATTGTTACTTCTAATCTTTGGTGATTGCCACGATCAACGAAACGTACGAGTAGACTCCGTTAAGAACATACTTTCAATTAGAGTAACTCAGTTCGTAGAGCTCAGCAGCTGCCAATCTCGGGGGCATTCGATTTCGCACAATGACGATACTGAAACCAGTTATTGACACCTTGGACAGTTTGTATCAGTTGCATTGTGTGAATACGTCGCCGCTGATTGTGTGAATCATTTCCGCACACGTTGTCAGATAATCGCTGACATGGTAAAAATAAAACTACGTATACAATGTTGAGGGTAATGTTTACTAAGGCCGTTGTTATGAATTGTAAGTCATTGAAGGCGTGGCCCATTTCGACGGCAGAAGGGAGGATTTGTTACAAATCAATTAGAATGAGAATTTATTGTATTAACTACGCCCTGGCGAAAATATTTCTCTGAAAATTCCTGAATATATTTTTTCTGAAAATTTCTGAAAATATTTCTTTGAAAAATTCTGAAAATACTTCTTTGAAAATTTCTAAAAAATATTTCTGAATATCTAACAGTTTTCGCACTTTTCAGGGAAAGTCGATTATTTCTTAGAATCTACATATTCTCGATTGTTCTAAACAGTTCTAACATTCCCTGCCAACTTTCCTGAAAAAAAAATTATCATTGTCGATATTCATAGTTTAGCTTGTTTCCTTTTTATATTCAAAAACCATTCTCTGAAATAATCAAGTTTGCGCTGAATTCCTCGTACAAAGTATATATTAAATTCCAAAGTAGGTATACTTATAATTCGTTAAACGCACATTATCCTAGAAGATCGGAGTTTTTCAGAGAATAAATTGTATTTTTTCTTAAAAAAATCTATTCTATGTTCGAATAACAGAATGAGTAGATCGTAGCGTTAACTCATATTTTTTCTTAATTTTTCAGAGGAATCTCTAAATTAACGTGAGAAATTGAAAGAGGAACTCTTTCTAATTCTTGGTGATCGCAACGATCAGCGAAACATACGAGTAAAGTGATTGAAGCATGTACTTATAATTGGAAAGATTCAGTTTGCAGATCTTAAGCGCCGTCAGTTTTGGGGGCTTTCGAGTTCTTGCAATGACAATACTGATATCAGTTATTGACTCCTTAGACAACTCATACCAGTTACATTGTATAAACACTTCGCTAATCGCTTCGCCACATGAGGTCAGATAATCACATGCATAGTAATACAAGAATGTTATTGTGGCGTTTGTCGCGATGTAGATACTCGCCGCAGCCGCTTCCTTGAAGTCTAAGATTTTGATTGCGTTGCCTAATTTGAAGGCTAAAGGAAACAATTAAGACAGGTGATAAAAATGAGGAAGCAATTTGCAAAGTTCTGCTTTGCAGGCTTGTTTATGCTCTAGATATTTTTCTAAAAATTCAAACTGTCGAAGAATTTTAACCATGTAACCGCTTATTCTCAACTATCTACTAAAACCTTGTACCATGTTAGGCCATATGTGGACGAAATTAGAACACGCTATCTTGTAATTTGCACGAGCCAGCGCGAGAATGAAATTTTTTGAAAAATTTAAAATGCCATAGAGTTTAAACCTCTCGACAGATCTGCGTCATATTGATACTCAAATGTTTTTTTCAATGATAGTCCATATGTGAACAGAATTTAAGATAAATCTGTGAAAAATTATATAATTACCGAAATCAAAATGTACCGACATATCGATAGCCTTTGGCTAAATTCATTATTAACAATCAATAATCGTGAAATCATGACGAAAATTGCAGCCGGATATCTCAGAATTTACAGGAGATGAAGTCTTTGAAGACATTTTTCAAAAAATTGAAATTGCAATAAAATTATAACCATATTTTAAGACATTTTTTCTAAGCCATTTTTCTCGACGTTTTGAACCATTCTGAGTATCCTGACATAAAAATCTGGAAAACAAACATTTTTCACGAAAACAAGGTTTTCCTATGAAGAAGCAAAAGTGACAATTTCGTTTCCTCATAGAGGAAGCTTTGTTTCCATGCAAAATTTTATTTGGGGATTTTCTCGTTAAAACACTCAAAATGGTCTGAAACGTCTAAAAAAGTGGTTTACAAAAATTCTCCGGATGTATGGATGTGGATGTGTGATGAAAGGCCTAAAATTCCTATTACCATAACTCGTGAACTGATAGACAGAATTGGCTGAAATTTGAATGCCACGTAAAGTATTAGTTTATCTTTAATTGGTATAAATTTTATAAAATTCGCTTGACGTATTCCATTTTTACAAGATTTTTCAAATAATGAAAAATGCACGTAAACGCTCTAGCTCGAACAAATTTTTAGCTATCGGGCTGAAGGTTCGGAAAAAATCGGTGAAACGGTTCAATTTTTATAGGATTTTGAATTCTTCGAAAAATGTACGTTTTGCTCTAACTCACATCAAATCTCAACAAAAGAATTAAATTTTCTACAGAAGAAAAATAAAATTCAGCACTGCTGCGTGCCAAATTTAGTGATGATCGGTAAAGCGATTCGGATTTTAGGTGATTTCGAATTTGTCCAAAAATTATTGTTGTCGATCTGACTTTCTCAAAACTTTAGCAAGTAAACCGAATATTTGTACATAATAAGAATATGATGTAACGGTGATTGTGATTCGGTGATTCGAAGACGTAAGTAATGTAGTTTTTTGTATGCCACATGTTTTTAAATTTCTTATCCCATTCTAATGCCCGTAAGTATTAATCTTCAAGTGCCCATATCTCTTAAACGGAGCGATTTATCGAGCTAAAATGTTGCACTTGTTTTCTTTGTTTTATTTTTGGTTTCCTCATAGAGGAAGTTTTGCGAAAGATGAAAATTATTTACGAAGTTGAAGATTTCTTACTTTTTACGAAATCCAGTGCGACACCAATAAATTTTTTTAAATTTCAAAATCACGTAAAATCCGAACCGCTTTACCGATCATCACCAAATTTGGTTCGTAGCAGGGCTGAATTTTTTTTCCCTTGTAGAAAATTTCAATCGATTAGTTGAAATTTTACCTGAATCATAGCAAAATGAAAATTTTTCGAAAAACCGAAATCTTATAAAAATCCAACCGCTTTACCGATTTGGCACACATTCAATACCAAAAGTCGTATATCTTTGTTCAATTTTAATACGAAGTTTCAACCCGATAGCTAAAAATTCGTTCGAGCTAGAGTAATTAAGTGGTTTTTTCAAAATTTCAAAATTCTTATAAAAATGAAATGCATTAAGCGATTTTTGTAAAATTTATTCCAATTCAAGATTAGCCAGTACTGTACATGTTGTTTAAATTTTAGCTGATTCGGTCGAATACTTTATATGTTATAGTTATACGATTTTTTGGCCTTTCATCACACACGCGATGAAAGGCGTACATCCGAACATTTCTTCTAAACCACTTTTCTCGACATTTCAGACCGTTTTAAGCGTTATCACATGAAAATAACGAAAAAAAAAATTTCATGACAACAAAGCTTTCTCTATGAGGAAGCAAAAATGATGCAAAGTAGAACTTTGCACATTGCTTCCTCATCAGTTTCCATTTTTCACAAAGTTTCCTTTATGAGGAAGCCGAGATTAACAAATAAGCTTCCGCATAGGTTTGTGAAAAATAGAAACTGATGAGGAAGCAAAGTGCTAAGTTTTACTTTGCATCATTTCCAATTTTATTTTTATGTGCGATAAGATTAAAGAAAACGGGTTGATTATCCAGTAGCTCTCATTTACCGTAAAAGCAAGTAAAAACTTGCGCAACGATGACGTCTATACCCAAGAAGACGTGAAATGAGTCTTCAAGCTGGCCACTGAGTTCTATAAGTTGATTGTGTCTTTCTACGAGACGGCGAAATTCTGTGCGCCTCACATTTTTGTTCCTTATTAGCAGAAAATCTTTAAAGTGCAGCTTTAAAATTCGGAACTGTCCGCACAGATGCATAGCTAAGCTCCAAAAGAGTGCAATAGAACTGAAATACGGAATATCTGTGACAGAGCTATAGATGACCACATTCGCGATATCCCAACCGAGAATTTCAGTGTTAGTACAGCTTGATGTATGATTCAGCGTTGTACGTGCGTTTGGAAAAGCCAATAACACAAAGTCATTAACTACAGACACCCAACAAGCACTCATAATTATAATCAGCAAAAAGAAAGTTCCAAACTCATCGTGGCGTTTCATGATCTTCCGTTCTACTCGGTCTGTGATCGTAGACCAATCGTTAATCGTTGACTCGATCAGAGGAATCATTCGACTACCGGATAGTCGAACGGTCAATAGTAATACGGATGCAATAATGGTCCATGACATCACTTCAAATTTGAAACTGTCGATGGAACACTTTCCACGGTACTGGACCACATCAGGCAGTATTGATGTAATCTATTGGACGTATGGAATTTTAGACGGCATGCAATAACAATTATCTATTGATGTCTTTAGTTGCCAAACCTGGATCGCCAGAAGCACCAAGTAAGTAATTACTGTTTTCGGTGTAAGTCCGTCGTGTGGCCAAATTCCGAAAAATCTCATGCATTTTTTGTAAATAAAAAATGTATCACTGCTTATACTTAATAAAACCATTATATTTTTCACTAGATATACATTTTTTTTTCAACATGAATTCATTCATAGACAACTTTCTCCGAGCAGGTACAACTTTGTACTGAACAAGGTAATTGCTAACTTCTGCATATACCTTAGAGGCTCTCGCCAGACACCACCCTGACAAATTGTCATTTTCATAATTACAGTTAACAATCTACTATATCAACAACGCAGGTGCGCTGTAGTCGATAAGGTTACACGTCGATACTTGACGACGTCAATTCAACAGACGGTCAATTAACCACGCAATATGTTTAGTACGCAATAAATTCAACAAGAAAAACTTGCAAAAAAAAGAAGCCCTCCCTTAATAACTTCATGAGTAATGAGATTTTATCGAAACCATTGGTATCGTTTTATTCGTACTGTGATTGGTCGGCGGTGTCGTCAGATACACTGGGATTACAATTCAATTCTCCACTCTACTCAACTCCACCAACTCAAATCAATTTTATCTTCTATATTCTAAAATATTACAAAAGTTAATTATGTGGTGAATTGCAATTGTCTCATATGTTGTAAAAGCTCTCTAAATGTAAAAGCTATTGAACAATTACTACATCTATGTTTCAAAATCAAAATTGCCTTCAGAGAGAGTTCGTGCTTATATAGCTCGACGGTCTTACATAAATGCATTTTCAAATGCCATTTTACTTTGAGAGCTTTTTTTTCACGATGTAAAAGGGAAATGTCATATTTCGCATAAACTGCGAAGGTACTTGAAAAAATGGAAAGTAAAAGATTGCTACTGAAGGTCGTCAGAATTTTGAGACATAATTTATCCAATATAATAAATAATAACGAATCTTGATATACCAGTATCAATTTTTTACGAATAATATTACCGGTATCGATTGGCAGTACTTATAAGAATTCGGTGTTCCGTGTAACTTGCTACTTCTTTCATTTAGACGAGCGTACAAGTTAACCGATAGAGGAACGTGCATGCACGGAGAAAAACAATGCGTTCGGTACATTCAAAAAGTGGTTGCACGGACTCACTTCTCATTAGTCCATATAACCACGCATTTGTGCGTTGTGGATAATCACTTATTGGTTGTCTCAACTCACAAAATGGCTATATCCCAGATGGACACATGCCGGCACCGTGCCGTCAACACATGCCGGCACCGTGCCGTCACGACATGCCGTTACCGTGCCGTCATGTACGAGCGAATATGACGGCACCGTGACGGTATACCGTGCTGGCACGCCGTGCCGTCACCGTGCCGGCACGGTGATGTCATGCCGTGCGATCAAAATTATTCGATATGGCACGCCATGCCGTCACAGTGCCGTCACGGTGTGCTGTCACGGTGAAGGCACGACGTGCTATCACGGTGACGGCATGGCGTGCCATATCGATAAAATTTTGAACGTACGGCGTGACTGCACGGTGACGGCATGGCATGCCGTGACAGCGCGTGACGTTTGTATATCTGGGTAGGCACTAAATGAATTGTTCTAGCAACTCATTTATGGCCAACTCATAAAACGTTGTTCCAACTAATCTTTTCTCCGTGTGAGATTTCGAAAAATGAATTTATACAGTTTCGCAGCTGACAAATGTTCGTGTATGTGTTCAATGAGAATACTAAAACTAGCTCTTGATTCCTTATTGTTATTTATAATCTTTGGTGATTGCCATTATGAACGAAACGTACGAGTAGACTCCGTTAAGAACATACTTTCAAATAGAGTTACTCAGTTCGTAGAGCTTAGTAGCTGCCAATCTCGGGGGCATTCGATTTCGCGCAATGACGATACTGCAACCAGTTATTGGCCTTAGACAGTTTGTATCAGTTGCATTGTGTGAATACGTCGCCGATCATTTCCGCACACGTTGTCAGATTATCGCTGACATGGTAAAAATAAAAATACGTATACGATGTTGAGGGTGATGTTTACAAAGGCCGTTGTTATGAATTGTAAGTCTTTGAAGGCGTGGCCCATTTCTCTGAAAATATCTAAATATAGTTTTCTGAAAACATCTGAATATATTTTTCTGAAAATTTCTGAAAATATTTCTTTGAAAAATTCTGAAAATATTTCTTTGAAAAATTCTGAAAATATTTCTTTGCAAAATTCTGAAAATATTTCTTTGAAAATTTCTGACATATTTCATTGAATATTTCTAAAAATATTTCTGAATATCTAACAGTTTTCGCACTTTCCAAAGAAAGTCGATTATTTCTTTGAATCTAAATATTCTCGATTGTTCTAAACACTTCTAACATTCCCTGCCAACTTTCCTGAAAAAAAATTAACATTGTCGATATTCATAGTTTAGCTTGTTTCCCTTTTATATTCAAAAACCATTTTCTGAAATAATCAAGTTTTCGCTGAATTCCTCGTACAAAGTATATATATTAAATTCCAAAGTATATTAAGTTGGTATACTTATAATTCGTTAAACGCACATTATCCTAGAAAATCGGAGTTTTTCAGAGAATAAATTGTATTTTTTCTTTAAAAAATCTATTCTATGTTCGAATAACAGAATGAGTAGATCGTAGCGTTAACTCATATTTTCTCTTAAGGTATTTTATCCGAAAAAAATCGCGTTTTGCTGAATTTTTCAGAGGAATCTCTAAATTAACGTGAGAAATTGAAAGAGGAACTCTTTCTAATTCTTGGTGATCGCAACGATCAGCGAAACATACGAGTAAAGTGATTGAAGCATGTACTTATAATTGGAAAGATTTAGTTTGCAGATTTTAAGCGCCGTCATTCTTGGGGGCTTTCGACTTCTTGCAATGACAATACTGATATCAGTTATTGACTTCTTTGACAACTCATACCAGTTACATTGTATAAACACTTCGCTAATCGCTTCGCCACACGAGGTCAGATAATCACACGCATAGTAATATAACAATGGTATTGTGGCGTTCATCGCGATGTGAAAACTCGCCACAGCCCCTTCCTTGAAGTCCAAGATTTTGATTGCGTTGCCTAGTTGGGAGGCTAAGGGAAACAATTAAGACAGGTGATAAAAATGAGGAAGCAATTTGCAAAGTTCTACTTTGCAGGCTTGTCTATGCGCTAGACATTTTTCTAAAAAATCAAAGTGTCGAAGAATTTTAACCGCGTAACCGATTTTTCTCAAATATCTACTAAAACCTTGTACCATATTAGGTCATATGTGGACCAAATTAGAACACGGTATCTCGTAATTTGCACGAGCCAGCGCGAGAATGAGATTTTTTGAAAAATTAAAAATGCCATAAAATGTGAACCTCTCGGCAGAACTGCGTCAAATTTGTAGGTACTCAAATATTTTTCGATGATATGTGAACATATGTGAACAAAATTTAAGATAAATCTGTAAAAAAATTCAAAATTACCAGCATCGAAATTTATCGACATATCGATAGTACCTTTGACTAAATTCATTATTAGCAATCAATAATCGTAAAATCATATCGAAAATTGCAGCCGAATATCTCAGAATTTACAGGAGATATAGTATTTGAAGACATTTAAAAAAAAATTGAAATTGCAATAAAATTATAACCATGCTATCGATTCTCGCCAAATTTTCTACACATCATGATTTGATGGTAGTCCATTTATGTACAAAATTTCATCCCGATATCTCTTAAATTGCGAAAATTATAGTGTGAAAACGATATTTTCAAAAATTTTTATATGTTGTAAAATTTGAATTTTCCAACCGATTCGCGTCAATTACAACCCCAAGCATTGTAGAAGGTCTTGAACCTACACCGTCTAATCCTACATCTGTAATATATCCTACACAAAACCGACACAAATGTCCTACACGTGTAATCTCCTATATTTGAAATATCCTACATCGAATTAATTTCCTCTAAACGAGCATATTGTAAAATCCTACATGCGAAATATTCTACAGGCGTAAAATCCGACATGCGTAATATTCTACGCGAATAAATCATACAGCTAACGAATTTCGTGTAGAATATTACGCATTTAGGATTTCCTGTAGAATGTCACGCGTGAAGGATTTTACATCGCCAAATTCATTCGCTGTATGATTTATTCATGTAGAATATTGCGAATGTAGGATTTTACTCCTGTAGAATATTACGCGTGTAGGATTTTACATCGGAGCCGAATTCGGTCGCAGCATGATTTATTCATGTAGGATTTTACGCCGTTAGAATATTTCGCGTGTAGGATTTTACATCGGAGCCGAATTCGGTCGCAGCATGATTTATTCATGTAGGATTTTACGCCGTTAGAATATTTCGCGTGTAGGATTTTACAATATGCTCAATTAGAGGAAATTAATTCGATGTAGGATATTTCAAATGTAGGAAATAGCACATGTAACATTTCACATTTTTGCCGGTTTTGTGTAGGATATTACAGATGCAGGATTAGACGGTGTAGGTTCAAGACCTCCTACAAGCGTTGTTGTATGACAGCCCACTTGCGTACGACATTTGACGAAGATACATCTAGCGTTACGACAGTTATCATGCTTACAAGGAATCTGCACATACACACACATACAGACATTTTTTCTAAACCACTTTTCTCGACGTTTTGGACCATTCTGAGAGTCCTGACATGAAAATCTAGATAACAAAAATTTTTCACAAAAACAAGACTTCCCTTTGAGGAAGCACAAATGACAATTTTGTTTCCTCATAGAGGTAGCTTTGTTTTCATGCAAAATTTTATTTGGGGATTTTCATGTCAGAACACTCAAAATGATCTGAAACGTTTAAAAAAAGTGGTTTACAAAAATTCTCCGGATTTATTGATGTGTGTGTGTGATGCAAGGCTTAAAATTTCTATTACCATAACTTATCTCATTCTGATGCCCGCAAGTATTAATATTCAATTGCCCATATCTCTCAAACGGAACGATTTATCGAGCTAAAATTTTGCATACAAGTGGGGCATGAATACTTGACTTACTGTAATTTCGTACAAAAATACACACACATACATAAAACGAAATTAAAAAAATGTTAATACTAAGTAAAATAATAAATGATACCAAGTAGAACTTTGCAGCACATTGCTTCCTCATTAATTTCCAATTTTCAGAAAGTTTCCTTTATAAGGAAGCCGAGATTAATAAATAACCTTCCGCGTAGCTTTATGAAAAATGGAAACTAATGAGGAAGCAATGTGCCAAGTTTTACATTTCATCATTTCCAATTTTGTTTTTATGTGCGATAAGATTAAAGAAAACGGGTAGATTATCCAGTAACTCTCATTTACCGTGAAAGCAAGTCAAAACTTGCGCAACGATGATGTCTATCCCCAAGAAGACGTGAAATGAGTCTTCAAGCTGGCCACTGAGTTCTATAAGTTGATTGTGTCTTTCTACGAGACGGCGAAATTCCGTGCGCCTCACATTTTTGTTCCTTATAAGCAGAAAATCTTTAAAGTGCAGCTTTAAAATTCGGAACTGTCCGCACAGATGCATAGTTAAGCTCCAGAAGAGTACCGTACAACTGAAATACGGAATATCTGTGACGGAGCTATAAATGACAACATTCGCGATATCCCAACCGAGAATCTTAGTGTTGGCACAGCTTGATGTATAATTCAGCGTTGTAAGTGCGTTTGGAAAAGCCAATGACACAAAGTCATTAACTACAGACACCCAACAAGCAATCATAATTATAAACAGCAAAAAAAAAGTTCCAAACTCATCGTGGCGTTTCATGATCTTCCGTTCTGCTGGGTCTGTGATCGTAGACCAATCGTCAATCGTTGACTCGATCAGAGGAATCATTCGACTACCGTATAGTCGAACGGTCAATCGTAATACGGATGCAATAATGGTCCATGACATCACTTCAAATTCGAAACTGTCGATGGTACACTTTCCACGATACTGGACCACATCCGGCAGTATTGATGTAATCTATTGGACGTATGGAATTTTAGACGGCATGCAATAACAATTATCTATTGATGTCTTTAGTTGCCAAACCTGGATCGCCAGAAACACCAAGTAAGTAATTACTGTTTTCGGTGTAAGTCCGTCGTGTGGCCAAATTCCGAAAAATCTCATGCATTTTTTGTAAATAAAAAATGTATCACTGCTTATACTTAATAAAACCATTATATTTTTCACTAGATATACAATTTTTTTTCAACATGAATTCATTCATAGACAACTTTCTCCGAGCAGGTACAATTTTGTACTGAGCAAGGTAATTACTGACTACTGCATAGACCCTAGAAGGAGACCTTCTAGGGACCACTTCCAGAGACCACTCCGACAAAATTGTCACTTTCATAAGTACAGTTAACAATCTACTATATCAACAACGTAGGTGCTCTGAAGTCGATAAGGTTACACGTCGATACCTGACGTCAATACAATACACGGTCAATTTACCACGCGATATATTTAACACGCAATAAATTCAACGAGAAAAACTTGCAAAAAAAGAAAGCCCTCCCCTAATAAGTTCATGAGTAGCGAGATTTTATCGAAACCGTTGTCATCGTTTTATTCGTGGGGTGATTGGTCGGCGACGTTGTCAGATTCACTGGGATCGAGACCAACTTCATGCATTATAATTTTTGGTTTATGTCAAATATCAAAATTGATATAAAAGTACCCAGGCGTCTTAGCGGGCTGTTAACCCTAGGTCAATTAAATTTAAGAAAAAAACAAGGTAAAGGGAAAAAAGTATGCGAAATAGTTTTTAAAAATGAACCTGTATGAGGAAGTACGACTATCAATTTTATCTTCCTCGTTCTTAAAATATTACAAAAGTTATTTACCTGATGAATTGCAATTGTCTCATATGGTGTAAAAGCTCTCTACGTCTGAAAGCTTCTGAACAATTATGTTCATTTGTATATTTCAAAAAGAAAATAGCCTCAGAGATAGTTCGCGCTTATATAGCTCGACGGTCTCACATAAATGTATTTTTAAATACAATTTTACTTTCAGAGCTTTTTTTCACGATATGAAAATGAAATATCAGTACGTACACTGCGAAGGTACTCGAGAAAATTGCAAGTAAAGGGTTGCTACTGAAGGACATCAGAGTTACGACATAAATGGCCCATTGAACTAATGGATCTTGATTTACCAGTAGCGATTTTTTATGAATAGTATTGCCGGTATCGATTAACAGTACTTATAAAAGTTCGCTGTTCTGTTTAACTGCCTACTTTTTTTCTTTCGACGAGCGTACACGTAAACCGATAGAAGAACGTATATGGCATTAGGAAAATTTAATTTATACAGTTTCGCAGCTGACAAATGTTCGTATATTCGTGCAATGGGGATACTGAAATTAGTTCTTGATGCCTTATTGTTATTTATAATCTGTGGTGATTGCCACTATCAACTAAACGTACGAGTAGATTCCGTTAAGAACATACTTTAAACTAGAATGATTCAGTTCGTAGAGCTTAGCAGCTGCCAATCTCGGGAGCATTCGATTTCGCGCAATGACGATACTGAGACCAGTTATTGACACCTTGGCCAGTTTGTATGAGTTGCATTGTGTGAATACGTCGCCGATCATTTCCCCACACGTTGTCAGATAATCGCCGACATGGTAAGATTAAAAATATGTAAACTATGTTGAGGGTGATGTTTACAAAGGCTTCAGCCATTGTTATGAATTATAAGTCTTTAATGGCGTGGCCCAGTTCGACGGCAAAAGGGAGGATTTGTTACAAATATTTCTGTGTAAATTTCTGGAAATATTTCTCTGAACATTTCTGGAAATATTTCTCTGATTATTTCTGGAAATATTTCTCTGATTATT
Source organism: Ephialtes manifestator (assembly GCA_963970395.1). Taxonomy (NCBI): domain Eukaryota; kingdom Metazoa; phylum Arthropoda; class Insecta; order Hymenoptera; family Ichneumonidae; genus Ephialtes; species Ephialtes manifestator. The sequence goes on from OZ019976.1 coordinate 21,335,082, forward strand.
TTTCCCATCCAAATTTCGACCAATGGAATTGCACCATTCGACGTCACGTGGGGCAAGCTACACAGTATTATACTGATTATTTTTTCAACTCCAATTTCGACCAATCAGAGCGCGGTATTCAACATCACGTGGTACAGCTAGGGTAAAATTATATCGATAATTTTTCGAAAATTTCCCGGCTCGGTTGCTAAGCGATAAACAATAATTTTTTTGACACTTGTAACCTCTGCGAATCTTTAAAACGTCAAGGTACTATTAACGGTCGTCAATATGAGTGAGTCAAAAAAGCGATTTGGTGATGAATCGCTTCAGAACATCGCTAAAAAAATAAAACAAAATGTCCCGGCAAATACAGAAAAGAGTAAAAAATCGATTTGGGCGCAATTCACTGCATTTTGTGCAGAGAGAAAATATGTGTTGGATGCAACATAGGTTTTTGTTCTGATTATGAAATTTCCTTGTCAGAATGATAATTTTTGTCTCATGGTGCAATTCCATTTGTCGCAATTTGAATAGAAAAAATAATCCCCCGAATACCACTCGAGCTTCGAAATTAATCTGATATTTCCCTCCAGGTTCCCTGCAAACAAATAAACTCGTCAAGTTTTCCAGAAAAATCACTCGCGCTACGCGCTCGTGATTTTTTAACCTGGAAAACTTGACTCGTTCATTTGTTTGCAACGAACCTGTCAGGAAATATCCGATAATTTCAAAGCTCTTGTGGTATTACAAGTGATAATTTTTTGATAATTTTGCGTGTTGGTTATATATATAAAACAAAAAATCATTTAGCCGCGTCAACCATCTGTCAAACTGACCGATTGAATTTTATTGTGGCAGTCAAAGGATTTTTATTTGATATGAGTAGGTTTGGAGTTGAATCCTTGCAAACTATTGATGGAAAATTAAGGGAAATGCCCCTGTTAATACGATTAAATCGAAAACCTCAGTCTGGAATCAATATACAAATGTCTATAACAATTGTGTATTTAACTGCAATCCTTTAAACCTGAATTAAAAGGTTTTTGTTCTGATTATGAAATTTCCTTGTCGGAATGGTATTTTTTGTCTCATGGTGCAATTCCATTTGTCGCAATTTGAATAGAAAAAATAATCCCCCGAATACCACTCGAGCTTCGAAATTAATCTGATATTTCCCTCCAGGTTCCCTGCAAACAAATAAACTCATCAAGTTTTCCAGAAAAATCACTCGCGCTATGCGCTCGTGATTTTTTAACCTGGAAAACTTCACTCGTTCATTTGTTTGCAACGAACCTGTCAGGAGATATCCGATAATTTCAAAGCTCTTGTGGTATTACAAGTGAAAATTTCTGGAAATATTTCTCTGAAAATTTCTGGAAATATTTCTCTGAAAATTACTGAAAATTTCGGAAAATATTTCTCTGGTAATTTCTAGTAATATTTCTAAATATCTAACAGTTTTCGCACTTTTCAGAGAAAGTTGATGATTATCTTTGAATCTAAATATTTTCGATTGTTCTAAAAATTTCTGACATTCCCTGACAACTTTTCTGAAAAAAAACTTTAATGTTTTCGATATTTATAGTTTAGCCTGTTTCCCTTTTATATTCAGAAACCATTTTCCGAATAATGAAGTTTTCGCTGAATTTCTCGTACAAAGTATATATTAAATTCCAAAGTATATTAAATAGGTATATTTAATTTATTAAACGCACATTATCCTAGAAAATTGGAGTTTTTCAGAGAATAAATTGTATTTTTTCTTTAAAAAGCAACTCTATGTTCGAATAACAGAATGAGTAGATCGTAGAGTTAACTCGTATTTTCTCTTAATGTATTTTATCCGACAAAAATTGCGTTTTCCAGAATTTTTCGGAGGAATCTCTAAATTAACCTGAGAAATTGAAAGAGGAACTCTTTCTAATTCTTGGTGATCGCAACGATCAGTGAAACGTACGAGTAAAGTGATTGAAGCATGTACTTATAATTGGAAAGCCTCAGTTTGCAGATCTTAAGCGCCGTCAGTCTTGGGGGCTTTCGAGTTCTTGCAATGACAATACTGATATCAGTTATTGACTCCGTAGACAACTCATACCAGTTACATTGTATAAACACTTCGCTAATCGCTTCGCCACATGAGGTCAGATAATCACATGCATAGTAATATAACAATGTTATTGTGGCGTTTAGCGCGATGTAGATACTCGCCGCAGCCGCTTCCTTGAAGTCCAAGATTTTGATTGCGTTGCCTAGTTTGAAGGCTAAAGGAAACAATTAAGACAGGTGATAAAAATGAGGAAGCAGTTTGCAAAGTTCTGCTTTGCAGGCTTGTTTATGCTCTAGACATTTTTCTAAAAATTCAAAGTGTCGAAAAATTTTAACCGTGTAACCGATTATTTGCAAATATCTACTAAAACCTTGTACCATGTTAGGCCATATGTAGACCAAATTAGAACACGCTATCTCGTAATATGCACGAGCCAGCGCGAGAATGAGGTTTTTTGAAAAATTAAAAATGCCATAGAGTTTAAACCTCTCGACAGATCTGCGTCATATTGATACTCAAATGTTTTTCAATGATAGTCCATATGTGAACAGAATTTAAGATAAATCTGTGAAAAATTATATAATTACCGAAATCAAAATGTACCGACATATCGATAGTACCTTTGACTAAATTCATTATTAACAATCAATAATCGTGAAATCATGATGAAAATTGCAGCCGGATATCTCAGAATTTACAGGAGTTGAAGTCTTTGAAGACATTTAAAAAAAAAATTGAAATTGCAATAAAATTATAACCACATTTTAAGACATTTTTTTCGACGTTTTGAACCATTCTGAGTGTCCTGACATAAAAATCTGGAAAACAAACATTTTTCACGAAAACAAGGCTTCCCTATGAGGAAGAAAAAATGACAATTTTGTTTCCTCATAGAGGAAGCAAAAATGACAATTTTGTTTCTCATAGAGGAAGCTTTGTTTTCATGTAAAATTTTATTTGGGGATTTTCATCTCAGAACACTTGAAATGGTCTGAAACGTCTAAAAAAGTGGTTTACAAAAATTCTCCGGATGTATGGACGTATGTATGTGATGAAAGGCCTAAAATTCCTATTACCATAACTCGTGAGCTGGAAGACAGAATTGGCTGAAATTTGAATACCACGTAAAGTATTAGTTTATCTTTAATTGGTATAAATTTTATAAAATTCGCTTGACGTATTCCATTTTTACAAGATTTTTCAAATATTGAAAAATGCACGTAAACGCTCTAGATCGAACAAATTTTTAGCTATCGGGCTGAAAGTTTGGAAAAAATCGGTAAAGCGGTTCAATTTTTATAGGACTTTGAATTCTTTGAAGAATGTACGTTTTGCTCTAACTCACATCAAATCTCAACAAAAGAATTAAACTTTCTACAGAAGGAAAATAAAATTCAGCACTGCTGCGTGCCAAATTTAGTGATGATCGGTAAAGCGATTCGGATTTTAGGTGATTTCGAATTTGTCCAAAAATTATTGTTGTCGATCTGACTTTCTCAAAACTTTAGCAAGTAAACCGAATATTTGTACATAATAAAAATATGATGTAACGGTGATCGTGATTCGGTGATTCGAAGTCGTAAGTAACGTGGTTTTTTGTATGCCACATTTTTTTAAATTTCTTATCCCATTCTAATGCCCGTAAGTATTAATATACAATTGCCCATATCTCTCAAACGGAACGATTTATCGAGCTAAAAGGTTGCACACAAGTGGGGCATGAACTCTTAAATTTCTGTGATTTCGTACAAAAATACTCACACACTTAAAAAGAAATTTTAAAAAATGTATGCTATGTAAAATAAAAAATAATGCAAAGTGTAGAACCTTGCACATTGGCCCGACTAGAAATTCAGTTATGGGGAATATCAGGGCCGGACCTGGTAACCGGATTCTAAATCCAAGGCCCCTGTCTGGCTACCTTATACGGCCCTGATTGGAAATGTAACGCTTTGGCACATCAGGGCCAGTTCAAGTTTACCACATAAGGACCTGATAAAAATAACCATTTAAGGGCCTGATAAATATAATCATAGATATATAAATACATATACTTATCTTTATATTAAATTTAAAAATTAATTATTAATTTCCGCGCATTATGCCGCAATATGAACAATAATATTCTATTAATATTACAAAAAAAAAAAACAAGTCGTCTTCAGATACGGTTTTTCGTAACATCATTCGGGAAGTGATGCACGCGGGATTTGAACCTAAGACCTACGGGACCTACCTATTTACCTAACTACCTAACCGAGCACGCTAACCACTAGACCAAACCGACTATGTGGATATCTCGTACAGTATTTCCATAATAGTTCAATTTACTATTTATTTAAATAATAGTTCAGTTTTTGACGTAACTAATTAGGAATTTGAACTTAAAATTTGTAAATTCAAAATGACGGGTTTAAAATTAAAAACATATTGAATGCGACATTTTGATTTTATAAATGATATTCTTAATTCCGCCAATATTTCGATCAGGTCTACCTTATCTATGCCAGGTCTGAACCTGAATATGGAATACCTTGTCAGGTCTACCTTAATTTTTCCTGATCTGGCCCTGAATAAGATACACCTTATTAGGTCTACCTTAATATTTCCCGATCTGGCCCTGAATAAGATACACCTTATCAGGTCAACCTTCCCTTTGCCAGATCCGGTCCTATTAAGGTGCACCTTATCAGGGCAACCTTTCCAATGCCAAATCCGGTTCTAATAAGGTACACCTTATCAGGTCAAACTTATCCATGCCAGATCAGGCCCAAATGTGACGGCAGGGCTGCCCTACCAGATTTCTAGTCGGGCGCGTCCTCATTCTTTTTCGGTTTTTACGAAGCCGCCTCTATGAGGAAGTTTTCTTTGTTTTTTTTTTAGTTTCCTCATAGAGGAAGTTTTGCGAAAGATGAAAATTATTTACGAAGTTGGAGATTTCTTACGTTTTACGAAATCCAGGGCGACACCAATAAATTTTTTTTAAATTCAAAATCACGTAAAATCCGAACCGCTTTACCGATCATCACCAAATTTGGTTCGTAGCAGGACTGAATGTTTTTTTTTGGTGTATAGAAAATTTCAATCGATTAGTTGAAATTTTATCTGAATCATAGCAAAATGAAAATTTTTCGAAAAATTCGGAATCTTATAAAAATCGAACCGCTTTACCGATTTGGCACACATTCAATACCAAAAGGCGTATACCTTTTTTCAATTTTAATACGTAGTTTCAGCCCGATAGCTAAAAATTCGTTCAAGCTAGAGTATTTAAGTGATTTTTTTCAAAATTTGAAAATTCTTATAAACATGAAATGCATTAAGCGATTTTTGTAAAATTTATTCCAATTGAAGATTAGCCAGTACTGTACATGTTGTTTAAATTTTAGCTGATTCGGTCGAGTACTGTATAAGTTACAGTTATACGAATTTTTGGCCTTTCATCACACACGTACATACGTACATCCGACCATTTCTTCTAAACCACTTTTCTCGACGTTTCAGACCATTTTAAACGTTATGACATGAAAAAAACGAAAAAAAAAATTTCATGACAACAAAGCGTCCTCTATGAGGAAGCAAAAATGATGCAAAGTAGAACTTTGCACATTGCTTCCTCATCAGTTTCCATTTTTCACAAAGTTTCCTTTATGAGGAAGCCGAAATTAACAAATAAGCTTCCGCATAGGTTTGTGAAAAATAGAAACTAATGAGGAAGCTATGTGATAACTTTTACTTTGCATCATTTTGAATTTTATTTTTATGTGCGATAAGATTAAACAAAACGGGTAGATTATCCAGTAGCTCTCATTTACCGTAAAAGCAAGTAAAAATTTGCGCAACGATGACGTCTATACCCAAGAAGACGTGAAATGAGTCTTCAAGCTGGCCACTGAGTTCTATAAGTTGATTGTGTCTTTCTACGAGACGGCGAAATTCTGTCCGCCTCACATTTTTGTTCCTTATTAGCAGAAAATCTTTAAATTGCAGCTTCAGAATTCGGAACTGTCCGCACAGATGCATAGCTAAGCTCCAAAAGAGTGCAATAGAACTGAAATACGGAATATCTGTGACAGAGCTATAAATTACTGCATTCGCGATATCCCAACCGAGAATTTCAGTGTTAGTACAGCTTGATGTATGATTCAGCGTTGTAAGTGCGTTTGCAAAAGCCAATAACACAAAGTCATTAACTACAGACACCCAACAAACACTCATAATTATAATCAGCAAAAAAAAAGTTCCAAACTCATCGTGGCGTTTCATGATCTTCCGTTCTGTTGGATCTGTGATCGTAGACCAATCGTCAATCGTTGACTCGATCAGAAGAATCATTCGACTACCGCATAGTCGAACGGTCAATAGTAATACGGATGCAGTGACATGCCATGACATCACTTCAAATTTGAAACTGTCGATGGAACATTTTCCACGGTACTGGACCACATCAGGCAGTATTGATGTAATCTATCGGACGTATGGAATTTTAGACGGCATGCAATAACAATTATCTACTGATGTCTTTAGTTGCCAAACCTGCACCGCCAGAAGCACCAAGTAAGTAATTACTGTTTTCCGTGTAAGTCCGTCGAGTGGCCAAATTCCGCAAAATCTCATGCATTGTTTGTAAATAAAAAATGTATCATTGCTTATACTCAATAAAACCATTATATTTTTCACTAGATATACATTTTTTTTCAACGTTTCAACATGGATTCATAGACAACTTTCTCCGAGGAGGTACAACTTTGTACTGAATAAGGTAATTGCTAACTTCTGCATATACTCTAGAGGCCACTCTGACAAATTGTCATTTTCATAATTACAGTTAAGAATCTACTATATCAACAACGCAGGTCCTCTATAGTCGATAAGGTTACACGTCGATACTTGACAACGTCAATTCAGCAGACGGTCAATTATCCACGCAATATGTTTAACACGCAATAAACGCAACGAGAAAAACTTGCAAAAAAAGAAGCCCTCCCTTAATAAGTTCATGAGTAATGAGATTTCATCGAAACCATTGTTATCGTTTTATTCGTACTGTGATAGGTCGGCGGTGTCGTCAGATACACGGGGATTACAATTCAATTCTCCACTCTACGCAACTCCACCAACTCAAATCAATTTTATCTTCCTTATTCTAAAATATTACAAAAGTTAATTATGTGATGAATTGCAATTGTCTCATATGCTGTAAAAGCTCTAAATGTAAAAGCTATTGAACAATTACTAGCTGCCAATCTCGGGGGCATTCGATTTCGCGCAATGACGATACTGAAACCAGTTATTGACACCTTGGATAGTTTGTATCAGCTGCATTGTGTGAATACGTCGCCGATCATTTCCGCACACGTTGTCAGATAATCGCTGACATGGTATAAATAAAACTACGTATACGATGTTGAGGGTGATGATGAAGTCTTTGACGGCGTGGCCCATTTCGACGGCAAAAGGAGGATTTGTTACAAATCGATTAGAATGAGATTTTATTGTATTAACTACGCCCTGGCGAAAATATTTCTCTGAAAATTCCTGAATATATTTCTCTGAAAATATCTGAATATAGTTTTCTGAAAATATCTGAATATATTTTTTCTGAAAATTTCTGAAAATATTTCTTCGAAAAATTCTGAAAATACTTCTTTGAAAAATTCTGAACATACTTCTTTGAAAATTTCTGACATATTTTTTTGAAAATTTCTAAAAAATATTTCTGAATATCTAACAGTTTTCGCACTTTTCAGAGAAAGTCGATTATTTCTTAGAATCTACATATTCTCGATTGTTCTAAACATTTCTAACATTCCCTGCCAACTTTCCTGAAAAAAAAAATTAACATTGTCGATATTCATAGTTTAGCTTGTTTCCCTTTTATATTCAAAAACCATTTTCTGAAATAATCAAGTTTTCGCTGAATTCCTCGTACAAAGTATATATTAAATTCCAAAGTATATTAAGTAGGTATACTTATAATTCGTTAAACGCACATTATCCTACAAAATCGGAGTTTTTCAGAGAATAAATTGTATTTTTTTTAAAATCTATTCTATGTTCGAATAACAGAATGAGTAGATCGTAGCGTTAACTCATATTTTCTCTTATTTTCTTCAGAGGAATCTCTAAATTAACGTGAGAAATTGAAAGAGGAACTCTTTCTAATTCTTGGTGATCGCAACGATCAGCGAAACATACGAGTAAAGTGATTCAAGCATGTACTTATAATTGGAAAGATTCAGCTTGCAGATCTTAAGCGCTGTCATTCTTGGGGGCTTTCGACTTCTTGCAATGACAATACTGACATCAGTTATTGACTTCTTTGACAACTCATACCAGTTACATTGCATAAACACTTCACTAATCGCTTCGCCACATGAGGTCAGATAATCACACGCATAGTAATATAACAATAGTATTGTGGCGTTTACCGCGATGTGAAAACTCGCAACAGCCATTTCGTTGAAGTCCAAGATTTTGATTGCGTTGCCTAGTTGGGAGGCTAAAGGAAACAATTAAGACCGATGATAAAAATGAGGAAGCAATTTGCAAAGTTCTACTTTGCAGGAAAATGTCTATGCTCTAGTTATTTTTCTAAAAATTCAAAGTGTCGAAGAATTTTAACTGTCTAATCGATTTTTCTCAAATATCTACTAAAACCATGTACCATGTTAGGTCATATGTGGACCAAATTAGAACACGGTATCTCGTAATTTGCACAAGCCAGCGCGAGAATAAGATTTTTTGAAAAATTAAAAATGCCATAAAATTTGAACCTCTCGACAGATCTGCGTCAAATTTGTAGGTACTCAAATATTTTTCGATGATATGTGAACAAAATTTAAGATAAATCTGTAATAAATTTCGAAATTACCAATATCGAAATTTAACGACATATAGATAGTACCTTTGACTAAATTCATTATTAGCAATCAATAATCGTGAAATCATCTCGAAAATTGCAGCCTAATATCTCAGAATTTACAGGAGATAATGTCTTTGCAGATTCTCGCCAAATTTTGTACACATCATGATTTGATAGTAGTCCATTTATGTACAAAATTTCAGCCCGATATCTCTTAAATTGCAAAAATTATAGTGTGAAAACGGTATTTTCAAAAAATTTTAAATGCTGTAAAATTTGAATTTTCCAACCGATTCGCGTCAACTACAACCCCAAGCGTTGTAGGAGATCTTGAACCTACACTGTCTAATCCTACATCTATAATATCCTACACAAAACCGGCACAAATGTCCCACATGTGCAATTTCCTATATTTGAAATATCCTACATCGAATGAATTTCTAATTTTCTAATTTTACATCGCAGGCAAATTCGCCCGCTGTGTGATTTATTCATGTAGAATATTACGCATGTAGGATTTTACGCCGTTAGAATATTTCGCGTGTAGAATTTTACAATATGCTCATTTAGAGGAAATTAATTCGATGTAGGATATTTCAAATGTAGGAAATTGCACCTGTAGGATTTTACATTTTTGCCGGTTTTGTGTAGGATATTACAGATTCAGGATTAGACGGTGTAGATTCAAGACCTCCTCCAAGCGTTATTGTATGACCGCCCACTCGGTACTACATTTGACGAAGATACATCTAGCGTTACGACAGTTATCATGCTTACAAGGAATCTGCACATACACACACATACAGACATTTTTTCTAAATCACTTTTCTCGACGTTTTGGACTATTCTGAGTGTCTTGACATGAAAATCTGGAAAACAAAAAATTTTTCACAATAACAAGGCTACCCTATGAGGAAGGAAAAATGACAATTTTATTTCCTCACAGAGGAAGCTTTGTTTTCATGCAAAATTTTATTTAGGGATTTTCATGTCAGAACACCCAAAATGGTCTGAAACGTTTAAAAAAACTGGTTTACAAAAATTCTCCGGATTTATGAATGTGTGTGTGTGATGAATGGCTTACAATTTCTATTACCATAACTCGTGAATTAGTAGACAGAATTGGCTGAAATTTGAATACCACGTACAATATTAGCTTATCTTTAATTGATCTAAATTTTATAAAATTCGCTTGACGTATTCTATTTTTACAAGATTTTTCAAATTTTGAAAAATGTACGTAAACGCTCTAGATCGAACAAATTTTTATTTATCGGCCTGAAAGTTTGGGAAAAATCTTTAAAGCGGTTCAATTTTTATAGGATTTTGAATTCTATGAAAAATGTACGTTTTGCTCTAACGCACATCAAATCTCAATAAAAGAATTAAATTTTCTACAGAAAAAAAATAACATTCTCCGTTTGGTGTCAAATTTGACATAAGAAGACGGGCGCTGCAGCGCCCGTAACCTTTTAAAGCTGTATTAGAGCGCAGCAGCGTAAACGTTTTTAACTAGTATATAATAAAAATATGATGCAACGGTGATTATAGTGGTGATTCGAAACCGTATATGTAACGTGGTTTTTTGTATTCCACATTTTTTATTTCTTATTCCATTCTAATGCCCGTAAATATTAATATTGAATTGCCATGTCTCTCAAAAGGAACAATTTATCGAGCTAAAATTTTGCATACAAGTGGGGCATGAACTCTTGAGTTACTGCAATTTCGTACAAAAATACACACACACACACACATAAAACGAAATAAAAAGAAATGTTAATGCTAAGTAAAATAAAAAATTATGCAAAGTAGAACTTTGCAGCACATTGCTTCCTCATTAATTTCCATTTTTCAGAAAGTTTCCTTTATGAGGATGCCGAGATTAATAAATAAGCTTCCGCATAGCTTTGTGAAAAATGGAAACTAATAAGGAAGCAATGCGCTAAGTTTTACTTTGCATAATTTTCAATTTTGTTTTTATGTGCGATAAAATTAAAGAAAACGGGTAGATTATCCAGTAGCTCTCATTTACCATGAATGCAAATCAAAACTTGCGCAACGATGACGTCTATACCCAAGAAGACGTGAAATGAGTCTTCAAGCTGGCCACTGAGTTCAATAAGTTGATTGTGTCTTTCTACGAGACGGCGAAATTCCGTCCGCCTCACATTTTTGTTCCTTATTAGCAGAAAATCTTTAAAATGCAGCTTTAAAATTCGGAACTGTCCGCACAGATGCATAGTTAAGCTCCAGAAGAGTGCAATAGAACTGTAATACGGAATATCTGTGACAGAGCTATAAATGACCACATTCGCGATATCCCACCCGAGAATCTCAATGTTGGCACAGCTTGATGTCTGATTCAGCGTTGTAAGTGCGTTTGGAAAAGCCAATGACACAAAGTCATTAACTGCAGACACCCAACAACCAATCATAATTATAATCAGCAACAAAAAAGTTCCAAACTCATCGTGGCGTTTCATAATCTTCCGTTCTGCTGGGTCTGTGATCGTAGACCAATCGTTAATCGTTGACTCGATCAGAGGAATTATTCGACTACCGCATAGTCGAACGCTCAATCGTAATGCGGATGCAACAATGGTCCATGACATCACTTCAAATTCGAAACTGTCGATGGAACACTTTCCACGGTACTGGACCACATCAGGCAGTATTGATGTAATCTATTGGACGTATGGAATTTTAGACGGCATGCAATAACAATTATCTATTGATGTCTTTAGTTGCCAAACCTGGATCGCCAGAAGCACCAAGTAAGTAATTACTGTTTTCGGTGTAAGTCCGTCGTGTGGCCAAATTCCGAAAAATCTCATGCATTTTTTGTAAATAAAAAATGTATCACTGCTTATACTTAATAAAACCATTATATTTTTCACTAGATATACATTTTTTTTTTCAACATAAATTCATTCATAGACAACTTTCTCCGAGCAGGTACAATTTTATACTGAGCAAGGTAATTACTGACTTCTGTATAGACCCTAGAAGGTCTCTCCAGAGACCACTCTGAGAAAATTGTCACTTTCATAAGTACAGTTAACAATCTACTATATCAACAACGCAGGTGCTCTGTAGTCGATAAGGTTACACGTCGATACTTGACGTCAATACAATACACGGTCAATTTACCACGCGATATATTTAACACGCAATAAATTCAACGAGAAAAACTTGCAAAAAAAAAGCCCTCCCCTAATAAGTTCATGAGTCGCGAGATATTATCGAAACCGTTGTCGTCGTTTTATTCTTGTTGTGATTGGTCGGCGGTGTCGTCAGATTCACTGGGATCGTGACCAACTTCATGCATTATAATTTTTTGTTTATGTCAAATATCAAAATTGATATAAAAGATGTACCCGGGCGTCTTAGCGGGCTGTTAACCCTAGTTCAGTTAAATTTAAGAAAAAAACAAGGTAAAGGGAAAAAAGAATGCGAAATAGTTTTTAACAAATGAACCTCTATGAGGAAGTACGGCTATCAATTTTATCTTCCTCGTTCTTAAAATATTACAAAAGTTAATTACCTGATGAATCGCAATTGTCTCATATGCTGTAAAAGCTCTCTACGTCTGAAAGCTTCTGAACAATTATGTTCATTTGTATATTTCAAAAAGAAAATAGCCTCAGAGATAGTTCGCGCTTATATAGCTCGATGGTTTCACATAAATGTATTTTTAAATACAATTTTACTATCAGAGCTTTTTTTTCACGATATGAGAATGAAATATCGTGTCAAGTTTTGCAGAAAATTCCCTCGCGCAAGCGCTCGGGATTTTTTAACCTGCAAAACTTGACACTCTTGTTTGTATGCAATGAAGTTATCGGGAAATACCCAATAATTTTGAAGCTCTTAGGGTATTACTACTGAATATCTAACAGTTTTCACACTTTTCAGAGAAAGTTGATGATTTCTTTGAATCTAAATATTCTCGATTGTTCTAAAAATTTATGACATTCCCTGCCAACTTTTCTGAAATTTTTTTTTTAATGTTTTCGATATTCATAGTTTAGCCTGTTTCCCTTTAATATTCAGAAACCATTTTTCGAAAAAATCAAGTTTTCGCTGAATTCCTCGTACAAAGTATATATTAAATTCCAAAGTATATTAAGTAGGTATAATTAGTTTATTAAACGCACATTATCCTAGAAAATCGGAGTTTTTCAGAGAATAAATCGTATTTTTTCTTTAAAAAAACAACTATATGTTCGAATAACAGAATGAGCAGATCGTAGAGTTAACTCGTATTTTCTCTTAATGTATTTTATCCGAAAAAAATCGCGTTTTCCAGAATTTTTCGGAGGAATCTCTAAATTAACCTGAAAAATTGAAAGAGGAACTCTTTCTAATTCTTGGTGATCGCAACGATCAGCGAAACGTATGAGTGAAGTGATTGAAGCATGTACTTATAATTGGAAAGATTCAGTTTGCAGATCTTAAGCGCCGTCAGTCTTGGGGGCTTTCGAGTTCTTGCAATGATAATACTGATATCAGTTATTGACTCCTTGGACAACTCATACCAGTTACATTGTATAAACACTTCGCTAATCGCTTCGCCACATGAGGTCAGATAATCACATGCATAGTAATATAACAATGTTATTGTGGCGTTTATCGCGATGTAGATACTCGCCGTAGCCCCTTCCTTGAAGTCCAAGATTTTGATTGCGTTGCCTAGTTTGAAGGCTAAAGCAAACAATTAAGACAGGTGATAAAAATGAGGAAGCAATTTGCAAAGTTCTGCTTTGTAGGCTTGTTTATGATCTAGACATTTTTCTAAAAATTCAAAGTGTCGAAGAATTTTAACCGTGTAAGCGAATACCCCAATTTATATTTCGCGCCCATGAAATCCATGTAATTGGTGAAATTGTGTGAGAGAAAGCATGAGTGGGGAGAGAGACTAGGTACTCCTAAATTTCTTCACCTCGATCTCTTTCGCTCTGGGGACGGCGTGATCAACACTTGGTCTACCATTAGCCAAGTAGCCAGTGAGGTGTACGTTTTTTCTCAAATATCTTCACCTGTCGAATGGATTCATTGTGCCTGGCCAGCCGATTCTATTTCGGATATTCTTATTACCACTGGAGGAAATCATCTATCTAACTGCGAGCCCCAGAGCAAAGGAAAGAGCCACCGAGATATTTTCATCATGTTATTAAGATGAGTACTCAACATTCCCTTTGTAAAAGAAAACAACGATCTCGCTCACAGTTACCTCTTTGAAAAAATGTAATATGTACAATAGTATGTGAATGAGCATGTGTGTGAGACGAAGAATGAAATGATAATAAATAATAAATAAATTGCTAATTTGACGATAATTATATACAAATAATGAATTTTATATGAAATTAATTGAAAAATAGAACGTGCGAAATAATATAAATGGATGAATATAGAAAAATCGTGAATAAAATATTTAAAAAAAAAAAAAAAATGTATCATATAAATATGAAATAATCGATTTATGAATGAATGCAAAATTTGATAAATATATAATATGAATATGGAATAATCGATTTATGAAAGAAAAATTGATTGATAATGAAATTTACAACCAAAAGATGAATGCTTGATAATTTATTTTGATGTTATATGTTATGTATGTGTATTATATGTGTAGTCCTTGTTAAATTAAATTTATAATAACTTGATTGATATATAAATTCTACCTATAAACTCTACCAAAAACATACTTATCTAAATGCCTGAAATAATCATTTTTAGATTACCAATATTCTTCTTTGCAATTTTTATAATAATAATAATTTGTATATTTCACTTAATTCAAATTGAAATCGATGTATTTATTAATATTCAAAATCGCGGTTAAAAGTCTTCAAAACTAAATAATGCAATATAAAATATAATATCTTACAACCGTGTAACCGATTTTTCTCAAATATCTACTAAAACCTTGTACCATGTTAGGCCATGTGTGGACCAAATTAGAACACGCTATCTCGTAATTTGCACGAGCCAGCGCGAGAATGAGATTTTTTGAAAAATTACAAATGCCATAGAGTTTGAACCGCTCGACAGATCTGCGTCAAATTAATACTCAAATGTTTTTCGATGATAGTCTATATGTGAATAAAATTTAAGATAAAACTGTGAAAAATTATGTAATTACCGAAATCAAAATGTACCGACATATCGATAGTACCTTTGACTAAATTCATTATTAACAATCAATAATCGTGAAATCATGTCGAAAATTGCAGCCGGATATCTCAGAACTTACAGGAGATGAAGTCTTTGAAGACATTTAAAAAAAAAATGAAATTGCAATAAAATTATAACCACATTTTAAGACATTTTTTCTAAGCCACTTTTCTCGACGTTTTGGCCCATTCTGAGTGTACTGACATGAAAATATCGAAAAAAAAATTTTTTCATGTAAGCAAAGCTTCCTCTATGAGGAAGCAAAATGATGCAAAGTAGAACTTTGCATATTGCTTCCTCATCAGTTTCCTTTTTCACAAAGTTTCCTTAATGAGGAACCCGAGATTAATAAATAAGCTTCCGCATAGCTTTGTGAAAAATGGAAACTAATGTGGAAGCAATGTTCTAAGTTTAACTTTGTACACTGAGAGAAATTAAGATGGGACTGGTAACTAATCAGTGATAATTATTTTTTATTAGTCCAGGTGACTATTTTTGTAGTTACATTAACTACCTTACTATTAATGTAACTATGAAAATAGTCACCTGGACTAATAAAATATAATTATCACTGAATAGTTATCAGGACCATCTCAATTTCTCTCAATTATCTCAATAAGATTTAAAAAAACGGGTAGATTATCCAGTAGCTCTCATTTACCTTGAAAGCAAGTAAAAACTTGCGCAACGACGATGTCTATCCCCAAGAAGACGTGAAATGAGTCTTCAAGCTGGCTACTGAGTTCTATAAGTTGATTGTGTCTTTCTACGAGACGGCGAAATTCCATGCGCCTCACTCTTTTGTTCCTTATTAGCAGAAAATCTTTAAAGTGCAGCTTCAGAATTCGGAACTGTCCGCACAGATGCATACTTAAGCTCCAGAAGAGTGCAACACAACTGAAATACGAAAAATCTGAGGAAGAGTTATAAATGATCGCATTCGCGATACTCCAACCGAGAATTTCAGTGCTGGTACAGCTTGATGTATGATTCAGCGTTGTAAGTGCGTTTGGAAAAGCCAATGAGACAAAGTCATTAACTACAGGCATCCAACAAGAACTCATGCTTATAATCAGAAAGAAAAAAGTTCCAAACTCATCGTGGCGTTTCATAATCTTCCGTTCTGTTGGGTCTGTGATCGTAGACCAATCGTCAATCGTTGACTCGATCAGAGGAATCATTCGACTACCGCATAGTCGAATGGTTAATCGTAGTATAGATGCAATAATGGTCCATGACTTCTCATAAACTTCGAAATTGGAGATGGAACACTTTGTACGGTACTGGACCACATTAGGCAGTATTGCTGTAATCTATTCAACGTATGGAATTTTATACGACATGCAATAACAATTGTCTATTGATGTCTTTAGTTGTCGTTGCCAAACCTGGATCGCCAGAAACACCAAGTAAGTAATTACTGTTTTCGGTGTAAGTCCGTCGAGTGGCCAAATTCCGAAAATTCTCATGCATTTTTTGTAAATAAAAAATGTATCACTGCTTTTACTCAATAAAACCATTATATTTTTCACCAGATATACACTTTTTTTTCAACATGGATTCATAGACAGCTTTCTCCGAAGAGGTACAACTTTGTACTGACCAAGGTAATTACTAACTTCTGCATAGACCCTAGAAGCTCTCGCCTGAGACCACTTTGACAAATTGTCATTTTCATAATTACTGTTAACAATCTACAACCCAAATAACGCAGGTGCTCTGTAGTCGATAATGTCACACGTCGATACTTGACAACGTCAATGCAACACGCGGTAACTTAACCATGCGATAGATGTAAAACGAGATAAATTCAACGAGAAAAACTTTCAAAACCTCCCCTAATAAGTTCATGAGTACTGAGATTTTACCGAAAAAATTGTCATCGTTTTATTCGTGCTGTGATTGGTCGGCGGTGTCATCAGATACACTGGGATCGAGACCAAGTTCACGCATTATAATTTTTTATTTATGTCAAATGTCAAAATTCATATAATAGTACCCGACAGCGCCTTAGCGGGCTGTTAACCCTAGTTCAGTTAAATTTTAAAAAAAGGTAAAGGGAAAAACGGACGCGAAATAGTTTTTAACAAATGAACCTCTAATGAGGAAGACCGACTATCAATTTTATCTTTCTCGTTCTTAAAATATTACAAAAGTTAATTACCTGATGAATTGCAATTGTCTCATATCCACCCCTAATCAGTTCATGAGTAACGATATTTTATCGAATCCATTATTGTTGTTGTGTTCGTCCTGTGATTGGCTACTAGGAAAGTCCGTGGCAAACAAATTCAGTTTGGGGTCAAATTTGACATAAGAGGACGGGCGCTGCAGCGCCCGTAACCTTTTGAAGAACGCGGCAGCGCAAAAGTTTTCCAGGGGTGGGACCTGTTTTTCCCATCAGTTACATCAGTACATCAGTTTTTCACTACTGTGTCGACAACGGAACGGACGGGCACGCGACTAAAACTGACGCTGTTGTGTCGAAAATTCAAGGAACATAACCTTATTCATAATCCCAGATAGAAAAATGTCGGCAAGATGCCGACAAAAATGCGGACCGCACCGGCACGTTGTGGGTCAAATAACGTGACATGCACTGCAGCATTAAGCTGTGTCTGCAAAGTTCCAACATGCTGTGCAGCGCCACAACGCTTTTTTTTGCACGGAACTGTGCAGGCAAAGTGGCGGCATTCGTGCCGTTAAGCGCGTCGTGCCGTTAGTAATGCAGCTTAATGCTGCAGTACATGGCGCATTTTTGACGTCACGGTGTGCGGCACGTTTTTCTATCTGGGATATTATAAAAGGTTATGAAACATAATAATAATCCATCTTTCACCGCGTCTTTCTTCATTTTCGGTTTATTTTTCACGTTTTACACTATCACTGCATATTTTATTATATTTCATAATCTTTTATAATATTATGAATAAGGTCATCGCATATGAAGTTGGCTGCGCAATCCCGAATTCTCGACACAACAGCGTCAGTTTCACTCGTGCGCCCGTCTATTCCGTTGTCGACACAGTAGTAAAGAACTCGGAGTCCCACCCCAGGCACGCGCGCTAGTGCTGCAAAAGCTCTCTACGTCTGAAAGCTTCTGAACAATTACTACATGTATGTTTCAAAAAGTAAATAGCCGCAGAGATAGTTCGCGCTTATATAGTTCGACGGTCTCACATATAATAGTACATTACGATACGAGTGCGATGAAACTTTTTCGCGACGAGTGTGAGTTTGCAGCACGAGCCGAAGGCGAGTGTTGTAATCACACGAGATCAGAAAAAGTTTCTCGCACGAGTATCGTATACAATTTTACGCCACTAGTGCGTGAAATAGGCACTTCTCGCACGCTGTGGTATAAATGTATTTTTGAATACCATTTTACTTTGAGAGCTTTTATCTCACAATATGAAAATGAAATGTCAATACATAAACTGCGAAGGTACTCGAGGAAATTGCAAGTATAGGTTTGCTACTGAAAGACATCAGAGTTACGACATAAATGGCCCATTGCACTAATGGATCTTGACATACCAGTAGCGATTTTTTATGTATAGTATTGCCGGTATCGATTAACAGTACTTATAAAAGTTCAGTGCTCCGTTTAACTTCCTACTTTTTTCCTTTCGACGAGCGTACAAGTAAATCGATAGAAGAACGTACATGAAATTTCGAAAATTTAATTTATACATTTTCGCAGCTGACAAATGTTCGTGTATTCGTGCAATGGGGATACTGAAATTAGTTCTTGATTCCTTATTGTTATTTATAATCTTTGGTGATTGCCACTATCAACGAAACGCACGAACAGACTCCGTTAAGAACATACTTTAAATTAGAATGACTCAGTTCGTACAGCTTAGGGGGCGTCCATTATTCACGTTATACGTTTTTATTAAATTTTTTACCCCCTCCCCCCCATTCGTGATCAGCCGTGATATTTCGACGGACCCCTCCCCCCGCTGGCTCGTTATCACGGGCTTTTTTCGTTATCGGACAAATGACAAAGGATAAAATATAAAATAAATATCTCATACAATTTATGCTGTTTTATTTATATTTTAGTTGCATACAATTCACAATCCGCTTATATAATATCTGCTTATTACTAACTCTGGTATCGTCAGGCAGGTCTCGTATTAAAAGTAAATAAGTGACTAGTATCCGAAGCAATCACTAGTTTGCTACTAGTCATCGGTTACCCACAGATTCTCGATACTTCTTTATATGCTTACAAAAGCTTCGTCTTGCAACGTATTACTTTCAACCTGCACGTCCTCCAATTCGTCTCCATCGTTCTCTTCGTCACTAACCCGTTCAATGCTTTTTTAAAATTTTTCTTGTGCAGAGTTTTGTGGGCAGCAACGGCTTTTTTTGTACAAAAGTATTGCCCACATTCTTGGCCTGTTCTACCCGCGAGGAATTGAGGATTTGACTGTAGACTCGGACAATACAATGCGCATTTCTTGGAACTGCGGAACTATTTCGTATCATAATAGAATATACTCGGTAATATTAGAAAATAATGTATCGAAAAATGTACGTGACTTTGACCCAAGACAATTTGATAGTATCGTGACCGATATATATATAATATATGTATGTTCTGCGGCAATGTTCGGTCGTTGGGAAAATAAATGTATAGTTTCCTTTTTTATTGCTTCCTCATAGAGGAAGCTTTGTTTTCATGAAATTTTTTTTTTACGAGATTTTCATGTCAGTATGCTTAGAATCACCTAAAACGTCGAGAAAAGTGGTTTAGAAAAAATGTCCGTATGTATGTATGTGTGTGTGTGTGTGTGTGTGTGTGTGTGTGTGCTGGGCTTCGAAAATTCAATCTCCTCTCACTCGGTAACTGTTCGAGCGATCCGGCTCAAATTTGGCACGCAAGTAGAGTAGCTGCCCCTCTTTGAATGTTGTGATTTTTGCCAAAATATGTGAAGTCATTAAGATTTTATGTTGATTTTAATTTGTTGAAAAAAGGGCGTGGTCGCTCTAACTTTCGTAAAAGTTCGCCGATTTGGCTAAATAGTTCTTCATAACTGAAGATACGTTCAATGTTGTATGGTATTGAATTTCGACGAAATCGGTAAAGCGGTTCGGATTTTATAGAATTTTGAATTTTTCGAAAAAAATAGATTTTGATCTAAATTACGTCGAATTTCAACAAATGAACAGAAATTTTGTACAGACGAAAAATAACATTCAGAAATGCCATGTACCAAATTTGGTGATGATCGGTAAAGTCGTTCGGATTTTACACCATTTTTCATTTTAAAAAAAATGTAGATTTTCGCTATAACTTCCGGAAAAGTTGAGAAAGTACGACAAAAATTTGTATCTAATCAAAATTAGATGTAACGGTGTTTGCAGAGGTGATTTATAGCTGTATAAAACACCTCTGCAAAAGAGACACAAGGTATAAAAAAAGTCTGCAAAGTAGAACCTTGCAAATTGCTTCCTCAGCATTTTTCTGAATAGTCTTTCAAGCTGAAACAAGCCTGCAAAGTAGAACCTTGCAAATTGCTTCCTCATTATTTTACACCTTTAACGAAGCTTCCTCTATGAGGAAGCCAAAATCGATCAACGTACATCCTCATAGAGGCAGCTTCGTTAAAGGTGTAAAATAATGAGGAAGCAATTTGCAAGGTTCTACTTTGTTTTTTTTTCAAACGTAAAAAAAAAGGAAACTATAAATTTATTTTCCCTACGACCGAACATTGCTGCAGAACATACATATATTTGACCCAAGACCTCTTCCCTCCCCCATGTGATCATTCATGATAATTTTCAATACCTCCGCCCTCCCAGATTCTCGCGGGCATTCGATTTCGCGCAATGACGATATTGAAACCAGTTATTGACACCTTTGACAGTTTGTATCAATTGCATTGCGTGAATACGTCGTCGATTATTTGCTTACACGTTGTCAGATAATCGCTGACATGGTAAAAATTAAAATACGTATACTATATTGAGGTTGATGTTTACAAAAGCTTCAGCCATTGTTATGAATTGTAAGTCTTTAATAGCGTGGCCCAGTTCGACGGCAAAAAGGAGGATTTGTTACAAATCGATTAGAATGAGAATTTATTGTATTAATGAATAGATACCCTTGTGAAAATATTTCTGTGAAAATTTCTGAAAATATTTCTTTGAAAATTTCTAAAAATATTTTTGATATCTAACAGTTTTCGCACTTTTCAGACAAAGTAGATGATTTCTTTGGATCTAAATATTCTCGATTGGTTAAAAATTTCTGAGATTCCCTGCCATCTTTTCTGAAAAAAAAACTTTAATATTTTCGATATTCATAGAAGCCTGTTTCCCTTTTATATTCAGAAACCATTTTCCGAAAAAATCAAGTTTTCACTGAATTCCTCGTACAAAGTATATATTAAATTCCAAAGTATTAAGTAGGTATATATTAGTTCGTTAAACGCACATTATCCTAGAAAATCGGAGTATTTCAGGGAATAAATCGTATTTTTTCTTTAAAAAATCAGCTCAATTTTCAAATAACAGAATGAGTAGATCGCAGAGTTAACTCGTATTTTCTCTTAACATATTATTTCCAGAAAAAATCCCGTTTTTCACAATTTTTCGGAAGAATCTCTAAATTGAAAGAGGAACTCTTTCTAATTCTTGGTGATTGCAACGACCAGCGAAACGTACGAGTAAAGTTTTTCAAGCATGTACTTATAATTGGAAAGATTCAGTTTGCAGATCTTAAACGCCGTCATTCTTGGGGGCTTTCGACTTCTTGCAATGACAATACTGATATCAGTTATTGACTCCTTAGACAACTCATACCAGTTACATTGCATAAACACTTCGGTAATCGCTTCGCCACATGAGGTCAGATAGTCACATGCATAGCAATATAACAATAGTGTTGCAACGCATAGCGCGATGTATAAACTCGCCACAGCCGCTTCTTGGAAGTCGAGGATTTTAATTGCGTTGCCTAGTTGGGAGGCTAAAGGAAACAATTAAGACAGGTAATAAAAAATTACAATTTTGCTTCCTCATAGAGGAAGGTTTGTTGTCATAGGAAATTTTATTTGGGGATTTTCATGTCAGCCCTAGCGAAAACACCCATCAACGTAACCGCCTGTGTGCCCGAGGTGTGTACCTGCTATTCTGCCACCTCGGACTTTGGGTGTGCCACCATGTATTCCACCATGAAGTGAGGCCCCGTTGACGGTGAGATACTGGTATATCCAGTATATTCACCGTCAATTTCACCGTGTTTGCCACCATTATTGAGCGGACCAAAAATGGGCCCTCGGTGGGATACATGGCTAGGCAACCGTGAATACCCACATGGAAATAAAGTATATTGAAAAATATACTTTTGTATGTATAAAAAATATATGTCGAATATATTTTTGGTATATGTATATATACTTCGAATATATTCGAACAGTACACTACTTGTACAGGAAATATATTCAAAATGTATTCGCCACACCTAAGTTTTCGAACAGAAAGTATACTCGAAAAATATATTTAATGTATATTTCAGATATATATGTCGGATATTCGACCTATGCATCAGATGTAGCTCCGAATGTATTCAATGTATGTTTCAGATATATATGGAGTATATTCCATGTATACGTCAGACGCAGTTCCGAATGTATTCATTATATATTTAAGATATATATGTAGTATATTCTTCGTACACGTCAGATGTAACTCGAAATGCATTCAATACATAAGTTAGATATATGTGTCGTATATACAATGTATACGTCAGATGCAGTTCCGAATGTATTCATTATATATTCAAGGTATACAAAGAATATACTACATATTCTTTGTATACGTCAGATGTAAATCGGAATGCATTCAATACATAAGTTAGATATATGTGTCGTATATATAATGTATATACAAGTTTTTTTAAAATTCGTTTTGTTTTTTATTTTTTTAATGAATTTTTGAGAAAAAAAATTGTTTTGGCCCGAATTTACACATTCCAAAAAATTCTCAAAAATTCTGTGTCAGATATGAAAATTTTCGAGCTTTGAGCCAGAGTGACTCAGAGTCGAAAGTATTCTTGCATTATGGATAATAATGGACATTTTTATCGATTTTTAAACGTTTTTTTCGAAGAAATTACGCGCCAAAATGGTCTGCCCACTCTGGCTCAAAGCTCGAAAATTTTCATATCTGACACAGAATTTTTGAGAATTTTTTGGAATTTTTAAATTGGGGCCAAAACAGTTTTTTTGATTCATAAAAATTTTTTTTTTTTAAATTGCAAGAAATTTTGGAGTGTTTTTTTTTAACACATAGAGGAAAAAAAAATTATTGTGTAAATTGGAAAGGGTCAGTGTTGAAGGCTTAGTGACTTGGCCAAGAATACCTCATATATTTTAGGTATACTCCGAAGTATATCAAACATATATTCCAGATATACTCCGAAGTATATCAAACATATATTCCAGATGTACTCTGAAGTATATGAAACATGAATTCCGAGTATATATTCTAGTAAGTTGAACATATATTCGAAATATATTCCGGAATGTAAAGTACATATATTTCAGATACATACCAGGTATACTTCGATGACATGAAACTCATATTCAAAATGTATGTAGAATGTATTTGTTATATATTTGGAATGTAATTAGCAGTATACTTTCGAATATATTTCTAGCTACATTTAAAAATACATGGAAACTATATTCGTTGTACACGTCGACTGTACTTATTACAGATATCGAATATATTTATTTATATACTTTGCATATAATTCAACGTACATTCAAAAATATATTCGACACATACAATTTTTCGAACATAATATATTTTATATATTTTTAATATATTTTTCAATATATTTAAAATATACTTTATTTCCATGTAGGTACCACCCTGTATCCCACCGCCGTAAGCACTTTGCCGACAGTGGTATACGTCATTAAAAAACATCCTTACCAAAAGGTAGTCATTTTTGCTCTATCGAGCCGGGATAAAAATATTCATTCGGATCGATACATTTAAGCATGTTCAAGAAGCCTTTCGCTTGCGAGAAACGGTGAGCCCGTTAGCCTGGCCGTAGCAAAACAAACTTTACGTTACCCACCGCCGCCATTACGCAAACAAAATTCATCTCGCTACCGCGAAGTGGCTAACGGGCTTGACCGTTTCCCGCAAGGGACAGGCCCCCTGAACATGCTTATATGTATCGATCTGAATGAATATTTTTATCCCGGCTCACTAAAGCAAAAATTACTACCAATCAGTAATGAAGTTTTTACATGACGTATTCCATTGTCGGTGAAGTGCTTACAGCGGTGGAATACACGGTGGCATTCGCGGTGGCCTAGTCACGTATGCCACTATCGGCGAGGTACCAGCGGCTATGAAATACACAGTGGCATTCGCGGTGGCCCGGTCTCGTATGTTACTATCTGCAAGGTACTGGCGGTCGTGTAATACACGGTGGAATTCATGGTGGCCTAACCATGTATTCCACCTACGGCCCATTTTTGGTTCGATGGTGGGATACCCCAGTATCCCACCATCTACGGGGCCTCATTTCGTGGTGGAATACACGGTGGAAAAAGCAAAGTCGGCGGTGGCAGAATGGCAGGTACACACCTCGTGGAAAACATGGTGGGTATTTTTGCTAGGGAGAACACTCAAAATAGTCTGAAACGTCGAAAAAAGTGGTTTACTGAACATGGCCAGATAAAAAATGGCGTTACCTGCCATATCAGGGCCAGATAGAGCCGCCTTATCCGGGCCCGATTACTAATTAAGGAAAACCTGATGAGGCCCGGACCTCAGCCATAACGCATTTCTGCTCGGGCATAACTCGTGAACTATTATACAAAACCGGCGGAAAATTGAATACCATGTATAGTAGTAGGTAATCTTTAAGGGACCTTTCCAATGTGAAAAAAAATCAATTTTTTTTTTCGTGTTATCCATTAGTATATACGGTCAAAAACATCCTCTCAAATTTTTAAAGCGAAATTCGAAATACTTCGCTGCCATACTTTATGGACCTGGCATCGCCGATTAGTCGTAAGTACCCAATTTAGGTATATGAAATATCTACACTCGAAACTTTAAACACGTTTTTCTCGAAACGACATTTTTCAAAACGGTGGACATTCACCAGGGAACAGTTTTCAAGCGATCGTTTTCAAATTTTAGGAGAACATTCTTCACACTACGCTCTATCGTGCTATGAAAGCTTTTATTTTTTTTTAAATATTCCCATTTTTTTTAAAGATAAACTGTTAAAAAAAAGGCTAAAATCGGTACTTTTTGTTCAAACCGCCGCCATTTTGTCAATTTTGATTAAAAAAATAGCTTCCATAGCGCGATAGCCAATCGCATACTAATTAATAATCCTTTGGGGTTTTTTTTAGATCAAATTTCCGACCCCTAGGATGTCCACCATGAGGTTATCTTTTTTATCAACATTATTTTCAACAATTAAAAAATATATTTAAAAAATAAAAATCGTCTTATAAAAAATCATTTTCTGTCACTCATGATTACCTTAATATGTCATAAAAAATTCAGATTGATCGGCGTATAGTAACCGTCCGAAAAAAAATCGTGAAAACAGGCTATTTTTCGGGCCGTCACACTGGAAAGATCCCTTAATTGGTATAAAATTAATAGAACTCGCTTGACGTATTCCATTTTCACAAAATTTTTCAAATTTTTAAAAAAGTACGTAAATGCTCTGGCTTGAACAAATTTTTAACTATCGGGCTGAAAATTTTGGGAAAAACTGTAAAAGCGGTTCAATTTTTATAGGATATTGAATTTTTCGAAAAATGTACGTTTTGTTCTCACTTACATCAATTCTCAACAAAAGAATTAAATTTTCTACAGAAGAAAAATAACAATCAGCACTGTTGCGTGTCAAATTTCGTGATGATCGGTAAAGCGATTTGGATTATAGGTGATTTTGAATTTGTCTAAAAATTATTGTTGTCGATCTGACTTTCTCAAAACTTTAGCAAGTTTAGCAAGTAAGCCGAAAATTTGTATACAATAAAAATACGATGCAACGGTTATTGCAGCGGTGATTCGAAGCTGTATGTAACGTGGTTTTTTGAATTCCACATTTTTTTATTTCTAATCCCATTCTAATGCCCGTAAGTATTAATATTCAATTGCCCATATCTCTCAAACCGAATTATTTATCGAGCTAAAATATTGCACAGAAGTGGAACATGAACTTTTGAATTACTGTGATTTCGTATAAAAATACACAGACACATAAAACAAAATTTAAAAAAGATGAAAATTATTTACGAAGTTGATGATTTCTTACGTTTTACGAAATCCAGGGCGACACCAATAAATTTTTTTTAAATTCAAAATCACGTAAAATCCGAACCGCTTTACCGATCATCACCAAATTTGGTTCGTAGCAGGGCTGAATGTTTTTTTTCCTGTGTAGAAAATTTCAGTCGATTAGTTCAAATTTTTCCTGAATCATAGCAAAATGAAAATTTTTCGAAAAATTCGAAATCTCATAAAAATCGAACCGCTTTACCGATTTGGCCCACATTCAATACCAAAAGTCGTTTAACTTTGTTCAATTTTAATACGAAGTTTCAGCCCGATAGCTAAAAATTCGTTCGAGCTAGAGTATTTACGTGGTTTTTTCAAAATTTCACAATTCTTATAAAAATGAAATGCATTAAGCGATCTTTGTAAAATTTATACCAATTGAAGATTAGCCAGTACTGTACATGTTGTTTAAATTTTAGCTGATTCGGTCGGATACTTTATAAGTTACAGTTATACGAATTTTTGGCCTTTCATCACACACGTACATACGTACATCCGAACAATTCTTCTAAACCACTTTTCTCGACGTTTCAGACCATTTTAAACGTTTTGACGTGAAAATCTCAACAAAAAAAAAAAATTCATGACAACAAAGCTTCCTCTACGAAGCAAAAATGATGCAAAGTAGAACTTTGCACATTGCTTCCTCATCAGTTTCCATTTTTCACAAAGTTTCCTTTATGAGGAAGCCGAGATTAACAAATAAGCTTCAGCATAGGTTTGCGAAAAATAGAAACTAATGAGGAAGCAATGTGCTAAGTTTTACTGTGTATCATTTTCAATTTTATTTGTATGTGCGATAAGATTAAAGAAAACGGGTAGATTATCCAGTAGCTCTCATTTACCGTAAATGCAAGTAAAAACTTGCGCAACCATGACGTCTATACCCAAGAAGACGTGAAATGAGCCTTCAAGCTGGCCACTGAGTTCTATAAGTTGATTGTGTCTTCCTACGAGACGTCGAAATTCCGTGCGCTTCACATTTTTGTTCCTTATTAGCAGAACATCTTTAAAGTGCAGCTTTAAAATTCGGAACTGTCCGCACAGATGCATAGTTAAGCTCCAGAAGAGTGCCATAGAAATGAAGTACGGAAAATCTGAGACAGAGCTATAAATGACCGCATTCACGATATCCCAACCGAGAATCTCAGTATTAGCACAGCTTGATGTATGATTCAGCGTTGTAAGTGCGTTTGGAAAAGCCAATGACACAAAGTCTTTAACTACAGGCGCCCAAGAAGTACTCATAACTATAATCAGCAAAAAAAAAGATCCAAACTCATCGTGGCGTTTCATGATCTTCCGTTCTGCTGGGTCTGTGATCGTAGACCAATCGTCAATCGTTGACTCGATCAGAGGAATCATTCGACTACCGCATAGTCGAACGGTCAATCGTAATACGGATGCAATAATGGGCCATGACATCATTTCAAGTTTCGAACTGTCCATGGAACACTTTCCACGGTACTGGATCACATCAGGCAGTATTGGTGTAATCTATTGGACGTATGGAATTTTAGACGGCATGCAATAACAATTATCTATTGATGTCTTTAGTTGCCAAACCTGGATCGCCAGAAACACCAAGTAAGTAATTACTGTTTTCGGTGTAAGTCCGTCGAGTGGCCAAATTCCGAAAAGTCTCATGCATTTTTTGTAAATAAAAAATGCATCATTGCTTATACTCAATAAAACCATTATATTTTTCAATAGATATACATTTTTTTTTCAACATGGATTCATAGACAACTTTCTCCGAGGAGGTACAACTTTGTACTGAGCAAGGTAATTGCTAACTTCTGCATAGACCCTAGAGGCTCTTTCCAGAGACCATTCTGACAAATCGTCATTTTCATAATTACAGTTAACAATCTACTATATCAACAACGCTCTGTAGTCGATAAGGTTACACGTCGATACTTGACAACGTCAATTCAACAGACGGTCAATTAACCACGCAATATGTTTAACACGCAATAAATTCAACGAGAAAAACCTGCAAAAAAGGAAGCCCTCCCCTAATAAGTTCATGAGTAATGAGATTTTATCGAAACCATTGTTATCGTTCTATTCGTACTGTGATAGATCGGCGGTGTCGTCAGATACACTGGGATTACAATTCAATTCTCCACTCTACTCAACTCCACCAACTCAAATCAATTTTATCTTCCTTATTCTAAAATAATACAAAAGTTAATTATGTGATGAATTGCAATTGTCTCATATGCTGTAAAAGCTCTCTAAATGTAAAAGCTATTGAACAATAACTACATCTATGTTTCACAATCAAAATTGCCTTCAGAGAGAGTTCGTGCTTATATAGCTCGACGGTCTTACATAAATGCATTTTCAAATGCCATTTTACTTTGAGAGCTCTTTTTTCACGATGTGAAATGTCATATTTCACATAAATTGCGAAAGTACTTGAAAAAATGGAAAGTAAAGAATTGCTACTGAAGGTCGTCAGAATTTTGAGACATAAATTATCCAATATAATAAATAATAACGAATCTTAATATACCAGTATCAATTTTTTATGAATAATATTGCCGGTATCGATTGGCAGTACTTATAAAAATTCGGTATTCCGTTTAACTTGCTACTTCTTTCATTTAGACGAGCGTACAAGTAAACCGATAGAGGAACGTACATGAAATTTCGAAAATTTAATTTATGTAGCTTGCAACTGACAAATCTTCATGCAATGAGGATATTGAAATAAGTTTTTGACTCCGTATTGTTATTTATAATCTTTGGCGATTGCCACTACCAACGAAACGTACGAGTAGACTCCGTTAAGAACATACTTTAAATTAGAATGACTCAGTTTGTAGAGCTTAGCAGCTGTCAATCGCGGAGGCATTCGATTTCGCGCAATTATGATACTGAAATCAGTTATTGACTCCTTGGACAGTTCGTACCAGTTGCATTGTGTGAATACGTCGCCGATCATTTCCCCACACGTCGTCAGATAATCGCTGACATGGTAAAATAAAAATAGGTACGCGATGTTGAGGGTGATGTATCCAAAGGCCTCAAACATTGTTATGAAGTGTAAGTCTTTGATGGCGTGGCCCAGTTCGACGGCTAAAGGGAGGATTTGTTACAAATCGATTAGAATGTGAATTAATGATTAGGTGCCCTGGTGAAAATATTTCCCTGAAAAATTCTGAAAATTCCTCTGAAAATTTCTCTGAAAATTCAGAGTTATGTTAAGTTAATTTTAAAGGTTAATTTAGAATTAACTCCTATTTTCTCTTAACGTATTTGATCCGAAAAAAGTCGCGTTTTCCAGAATTTTTCAAAAGAAATTCTGAAAGTACCTAGGAAGTTGTGAATGCTGGAGTTTGCGCGGAGAAAATAGCAAAGGGCGTTAAAAAGTAGCAGCGTATTTAACAAATAACAAAGAATCAGAGAAAAATGTCGGAAAATCACGGAAAGGTATGGTTAGAATTTCCCAGACAAATAGTCAATGAAATATTTTCACGAGGATGAATATTAGTAATGTTACACTCGATGTGATAATGGACATTTTCACACCTTGTGAAGTAAATTTTTGTACAATAGTCGTTAGATAGTATATTGTGCAACAAGGGCCGAAAGTTGGCGATTGCGACGAGAGCGAGGTTGCCGCCCGAGCGAAGCGAGGGCTGCAATCACACGAGTCGCAAACGCCAATTTTGGCCCGTGTTGCACATCATACTTTTTGTAACAAGTGCATGAATAGTGGTGCTTTGAGTGGTAGTTTTGCGGGACGAACAGTAAAAAGTGAGATTACCAACTTTCCACCCTAGGGTCGAAAGTGAAACAGCAGGGTCGAAAGTGAACGAATCGCGAACTGCGCATGCGCCAACCTATCGTTTCAACACTGCTATGAAACTACCCACTTTCGGCCCGCAAAACTGCCATGAAAAGCACCGCTGTTCATGCACGTGTTACAAAATAGTATATTACACACCTAGGGCAGTAAAGTATTTACTAATACTTGACAAACATGTGATCTGAGGCTTTCTTATTTACTGCCCGAAGAGTGTATACGATTTTTCTCATCGACGGAGCCGAAAACCGGGAACTTCGTTCCGCGCAGCGGAACGAAAGTTGTCGCTTTCGGCCCGGAGGTGAGGAAATATATTTTTCTGATTTGAGACATTTCTTACTTTACTGCCCTAGGTGTGTAATATACTATTTCTTTACTCGTGCGCAGAAATGGAAATTCATTCAATGAAAATGCATTTATATTACTTTCATGACTCAATTATTAAGAATTATTAAGTCTATATTAAATACTAGAATTCATTGTAAAAAATCAATTCATCTAAATAATTCATATTGCAGAAATGTGAAAACTTTAAGTTTTGCATAATAATCAACCATAGTTATCTTATACAAAAAGTATGTTAAATAAATTTTCATTTTGAATGAATTTCCAGCTCTGCTCATTGCAACACTCGCCTTTGGCTCGAGCTGTAGACTCACACTCGTCAGAAAAAGTTCTACCGTACTTAATATATTGTAATTAAGCTGTTGAACTTTACCGTGTATGCCTATAAAAATCTGGATACCCAAGAGATCCAAGCCCAAGTAAACGTTGATCGCTTTTTCAAGCTTGCCACCGAGATCTAAAAGGTGATTGTGTCGTTTTACGAGACGACGAAATTCTTTACGTCGCTCTTTTTTCTCCGCTATTAGTAGAAAATCTTCGAACTGATGCTTGAGAATTTGGTACTGTCCGCACAGATGCATAGTTAAACTCCATAAGAGTGAACTACTAGTCAACGACGTAAGGTCCTCAACAACTCTCATGACAATATTAAGAATTTTCAATGTGATATCGTACGTCAGAGTTTCATTGTCAAAACAGTTTTCTTGATCGTCCGGCGCTGTAGGTGTGTTCGAAAATACCAATAAAACAACACCACGAATACAGGGATACACACCAAACCATGCGGTTATAATCAGATAAGGATAAGTTCCGAACTTATCGTGTTGTTTCATAATCCTCCGTTCCTTTGGATCTGTGATTGAAGACCAGTCATCAACTGTAGACTCGATCAAGGGAATTAATCGGCTACCGTTTAATCGCACAATTAATCGCAACATGCTTATGTGGAAGTGGAATACTGATGTAATAAATTCATGCTCGAATCCATCCCCCGTACACTTTGCAAAAAATTTCATCAGCGGCGATAGTATGAGCACAATCTGAAGAAGATATTCATTTTTTAATACGATTTAACAGGAGTTGTATGTGTAGAGTCAAGGGCGGTTTAACGACTAGGCCCAGGCCTAGGGCGCCCCAGTTTGGGGGACGCAGGCGACATTTTTTTCCAATATTTTAAACACTATTGTAAAAACGAAAAAAAAAATCGTTGCGTTAAGCTTTTTTTATGGAACGAAAGGGGCGCCTCGGATCTCCGGGCATAGGGCTCTTGCACCGTTAAACCGCCTGTGTAGGGTAGATTAACCATTTGTGGCTACTCTACTAATTGTACACGGAAAAAAAAGATTAGTTGCCGTAACCAAGAAATGAGTTGATACAACCAATCGATTATTCCATTTCCCTAGCAACTCAAATGGTAGTCCCAACTATTCGAGTGGTAGTCCTAACGATTGGATTAGTTAACCTAACTAATCCAATCGAGAACTAATCGTGAATAGTTGAGGTTACTATTCGATATGGTTGAGGCAACTAATTTTTTAGACATTGTGTACAGCAAATCGAAAACGTAGTTGCCACAACCAATCATTTTTTTCCGTGTATTATCTCAACTTGTAGACTAATTATTTACCCGTATTTACATATTAATAGCTCCGCAGAATTCGTAAAAATAACAAGATTATCCACTCGATTTATTCGAGATTCAACAATATTTATAATATAGTCCTTTCAAACTTGGAGGTCAAAACTGGACCGAAGGTGACAAAAAATGGTGCATCTACCCTATTCATTTATTATGTAGTAGGCTCATTCTATACCAAGTGAGCCACCCAAATTTAGCATGGTCGCAAAAAGCGTTCATAATTTTTTCCAAAGTTTTTCAGAGTATCACGAACATTCATAAATTATTTCAGAATTTTAGCACCTATGGTTTGCCCAAAATTTAATAACAATTTTTTAAATTTCATTTTCTTCAATTCGCTTTATATTAAAAATTACCGAACATACAAAAAATTTGTTCCTGTATAAAATTTAAGTTTTTGAATGTACTTTTTAATAAAAAAATTACATAGTATCACAAACAAAAATCTCGCTATTTTCTGACAAAATAAAGGAATAATATTTTTTTTCGTTGAATTGAATTAGTATTTCGAATTAGAATTGAGTAGTTTTAATACCTCCAGCAATGCGAACACCGAGAACACAATTACCGATCTAGACTTTAATCCATCTAGTGGCCAAATTCCGCAGATTCGCATAAATTTTTTATAAATAAAAAAAGAATCACTGTTAATATTCAGCAAAACCATTTTATTTGACTACTTATCATACACATCGCTTTCGACCGACGATCGTGACAACTGTATCAGAGGAGGTATCATTTTGTACTGAGACTATCGTATGCTAAGTCTTGCTAATTTTTCATTCACATACATCGCACTTCTCCTTGGGAAAAGAAATTGCCTTTTTTGCAATAAAAAAAGTGCAATATCAACATAGCAGCTATTCCGCAGTTTCTTGTAATTATGTTACATGCTGTGGAAACGCAACATCTGACTACGTAGTGAGTACAGTATCGATTTTTCAAAAAAGCTTTTCCGTATGCGCTTGTAGTGCCGATAAAGATCGAAAGCGATTCCATGAATGCATCTGGGGCATTCCCTGCCAACTCGGTCAACGGCTGAACCTCAATTTTTTTTAGCGGCAATTTTTTATGTTATTCCTTCAACAGAAAAATGCATGCAGAATTTTTTTCAGATTTCTTTTTATCGAAATTTTTTAGTTATAAATAATTAAAGCTATCTAAAAAACGCCCTATATTAAAAATCTAAAAAGACTCTCACAAATACTATGATGTGCAACAAAACGTTTAAACCATCGACCAGAGTAGGCCGAGAGCTCCAGCTTTTTTTTCATTCAAATCTAAAAAATATTTTGTTGAATATCAAAATTTTATAGCTTAGAGCCAAACAGGTGAAGACTTTTCTTCATATAGCTTTTAAGCTTTTTTTATTTGAAAAAAAATGTTAAATAGAAAAAAAACCAATCTACTATGGACGACTTGTCAAACATTTCTGTATATGAAACTGTACTTTTCAGAATTTTTTCAGATTTTTTAATTATTCCATTCGAATGTAAAAAAATATTTACATAAATTTGCATTGAAAAAATCAACAATGAAGATCTGGTGCATTTGAGGGTCTAACCAATGCTACAAAAAATCACGAGCCAAATCGGCCGAATCGGGATGGAATGCCCCGTATGTATATTGATATATTATGTAACAGTTTCAATACCTCGAACAACGTGAATACCGAGTAAACAATTACTGATCTACACTTAAATCCATACATTTATTATAAATAAAAAACGGGTCACTATTTATATTCAACAAAACCATTTTATTTTATTTTACGACAGAATATACACATTTTTCTAAACAATAGAGACAGCTCTTTCCGAGGTCGTATCATTTTGTTCTGGGACTCATGCAGAGTCCTGCTAACTTTTCGTTCACATATATCGCAACTCCCCTTGGGAAAATAAATTTCCTTTGTCGACTGCAATTTACGATGTACAATGTCAACATGGCAGCTATTCCGCAGTTTCGAGAAATGTTATAATTGTGTTGTATGCTGTGAAGACTTTACATCTGACTACGTGGTTAATAGAGCATCGATTTTTCAAAAAATTATTTCCGTATGCGATTTTCGTGCCGATAAAGCTCGAAGGCGATCACATAAATGCGTCTGTAAATACGATTTCCCTTTGGAAGCAGTACTTATACATTGTACAAGAAT
Source organism: Ephialtes manifestator (assembly GCA_963970395.1). Classification (NCBI taxonomy): domain Eukaryota; kingdom Metazoa; phylum Arthropoda; class Insecta; order Hymenoptera; family Ichneumonidae; genus Ephialtes; species Ephialtes manifestator. The sequence continues at coordinate 21,369,464 of OZ019976.1, forward strand.
TTTCATTCCATTATTCTCAGAAGGTACTCGAGAAAGCTGCAATTAAACGTTTGCTACCAAAGGTCATAAGAGTAGAGACATAAAGGGTTAAATAATACTGGATCTTGATATACCAAAATCGATTTTTAAAAGTAAATGACGTTTTTGGTATCGACAGACAGTATTTATAAAAGTGAGTAGGCAGATTTGTTTTATCCGCACTATGCTGCTAAATTTCAATCGTCGAGCCCTACTTCACTGAGAGAAAAGCATATGATTTAAAATGATAAAACGAATATAGGAAGGCTTGCAATGTTTTATGGTTGAAGCGATGGTAATATAGTTCAATAAACGATACTTGCGAAATTATTGGAAACAAACGTTGAAATCGTATATGCAACGAAACGGCATATAAGAAACTATTATCATTTTGATAATTGATGCTAATATAAATATTTTTTGCTATAACCATGAAATAAATTAAAATAGGTTAAGAGACGTTCCTCCTTGGGATTATACACTCGCTTGTACACTCTAAAAACCAAGTGCGTTGTAAGTGTGTTGTTTCCTATCTCTAACGTTGTGACAAGTTTTTACACACATTAAGAGTGTGTTTATTTTACATATCATTACCATGTAAAATGTAACACGTTTAAAATGTGCAAAAAGTCGTCATAATGTAAAAGATAGGAAAACATCACACTTACAACACGCTTGGTTTTCAGAGTGTATACGTTACATCGCTCGCACGTCTGTCGACTTCTCATGGAATTGTAAGCAAAATTGATGTTTTTATCAAAAAAGTAAGCGTTCAAATATTTCTCCGTTTTTTTTTTAAATCATTATTTTTTTTAATCGTTTGTGATTGCTACTATCAACGAAACGTAGGAGTAGATTGCTTTAAGCACATATTTCAAATTGTCAAGATTCAAATTGTACATCTTTGCAGCCGTGATATTTGTGGACATTCGACTTCGTGCAATGACAATACTGAAATCCGTTATTGACTCTTTGGACAGATCGTACCAGTTACATTGTGTGAACACTTTGCCAATCTTCTGGCTACACGTAGTCAGATAATCGCTGACATAGCAATATAACATCATTGGTGCGATGTTGGATGCCATGTACAGAATCGTCTCAGCCATTACGGTGGGGTTACCATTTTTGATAGCATAGCTCAATAGGGATGCTAAAGGAAGCAATTATTACGAACCAATTAGGGTGAGAATTTTCTGAATTAATACACTGACAGAAAAATATAATTAAATACAGAAAATAATTCCTTTTAATCAAATATTCAAATGTAAATATACAAATGCAGGATACATTTAAATTAATTGTATATTGAACACCTCGATTCGTTGAATGAAAACCATATTTACTTCAGATAAGAAAATATTTTTCATCTTTTCGACTAAATATTTTGCTGAAGCAATAAAACTTTCTTTATTAAATCGACATTCCAATTCAGTAAATCTATCGGTAAATGAAAACAGTATTTCTCTCAACATGAACAATATTTATTTCAACCTATATCCTCCCTTAATTTTCCTCCCTTAATAAGTTCATGAGTAACGAGATTTTATCGAAATCATTGTTATCATTTTATTCGTGCTATGATGTAAGGGGCCGTCCATAAATAACCTCACCACGGATTTGATGTTTTTGGAACCCCCCCCCCCCCTGATCACGTATCGTCACAATTGCAAAGCCCTTCCCCCAAACGTGACATCACGCGATCTCGCCTGACTCCTCCTCCCTCACCTCCATAAAGTAAAAATAATTTCAATTTTTGTATTATCAAAAAACGTTATATATATATCATACATAGTCGAACGATAATACATATTTTTATATTATTTACGAATAGTAGGAACAATAATGTAACTTTTCATACACCGGTTTAACAAAAACATAAATACTCTGTTCGTTGACTAAAAATGCTCCAAGACTACTAAAATAGTAGTTTTCGATACGAGTGCGACGAAACATTTTTTTAACGAGTGTGAGATTTCAGCACGAGCCGAAGACGAGTGCTGCAATCACACGAGTTGAGAAAAAGTTTCTCGCACGAGTTCCGAACAAAATTTTATGCTACCAGTGTGCGAAGTGCGATTTCGCACACACGACGCGAAGCGGAGCGTGCGCAAAATCGTTCACGTATGGCATAAACGAAGATTACAAATGAAATAATCGGAAGAGATCATTTCGATATAGTGAAATCGAAATTAAATAAATTTCCCCAAGAGATTACGAAATCTTGCGTGAGATTTTAAAAAAATGAAAAATGCGTGACGTCACAATTCAGACTCCCCCCCCCCCCCCCCCCCGTCAACACATAGGGGAAGGGTCCCCTATGTGTTGACGTCATTTATGAAAGGCCCCTAAAGAGAATAATAATAATAATAATTGCTCCAATTAAATATTATACAGTCGTTTTCAATTACATTACTTAGTTCATTCAATAAAATCCTTTTTCGTTGCAATAAAACATTTAATTCGGTCAAATAAGACATAATTGAATAAATCCGACTTCTACAAAAATAGTTTCGCATATATAGGTGTTTTATTTGAAACGTTTTGTTAATTCAAATATATATTGAATCCATACAATCATTTATTTAATTGTATACTGATACAAATAAACTGGATCTCAAGTCACTGTTTTCGATTAAATTATTTAGCTCATTGAAACCAACATATTGGAGTGTCAACCACATGTATAGTAGCATCAAATATAAAAAACTTCAATCATTTATCGGTTTAAAAAAAAATTGTTTGTTGTATTCAATAATATTTTTCTCTCAGGATACTGACAGGAAATAGGAAGGAGTTACGGTAAGTGTTAATAATAAACCATAGAAATATATATTGTTTTGATTATACTAATAAACCGTAGAAATATATGAGGCATTCCATATGAAGCGGGCCACCCTGATCTTCAATGTTCGTAGAGTGAGTTCATAATTTTTTTCCAGAGTATTTAGAGTTCCCCGAACACATACGGGTTATTTCAGATTTTTGATCCCCATAATTTTTCCACAATAAAATACGCTTTTTTTATTATCATTTTTTTCCGTTCGCAACCTCTGCGCGTAACGGCCGCTTTCTCGCACTATAGTATCACAATCTACTATTACTGCCTAAGAATTGGAGGTTCCACTTTGGGATTTTTTTCTCAGAATCTTCATACAATGCAAAACTCCTTGTAAAATTATGACCGGAACCAAAGGTGCTTTTTCGTACAAAAAAATTATTTATTGCTTTTTTGCGAAAAATTTACTTTCTTCCGTTGGAAAAATTATGATTTTAACATCACTCGTAAGTAGATGAAAAATGAAAAAGTTAATACTGTTAAGAATTTGTTGAGTGTCTAATATTTTCTGCGATATAGTGATATTTAAAACAAACGTAAATCCTGATCGGTGCCCTTAATAATTCTGAAAAAAAAACACCACAAACATCAATATCAAGTAGTACAACGAACTGACAAATTTAGAAAAACATCCGGAAGGTCTACCAAAAAAGTGACCCAGTTGATATAGAACGCCTCATATACATCGCGAAGGCAGAAGAATATGCGGCCGTCTGCACCAGCCCGCGTTTTTCACCGTTTCCCCGTTGCCCGTTTCATGGCAAATCCGGTACAGAGTAGCTAAGTTGAGTACGGCCGCATTGGAATTTCGGTTAGCTTAGTGAAGTGCGGGCAGGGGGTGATTGGAGGATGGGTGGGAAGGACGGTAGAAGACGATAGAAGCCGTACACTGAAAAAAAAATTCTATTGTGGACTCCCAAAAAGAAGCATTTTTTAATTAACTCTAGTTCTTATTCGTTCAATCCCATTCAACATTGAAGTAATAAAATATTATTTTGCTTATTTTAGAGTTATTGTTTCGATCTCGTATGGGATTGGAGGAATTACAATTCAAATAAAGTTGATAATGCTTGTTTTCGGCAGCCGGCAAACGATGGATTTATTGAATCAATGACATTTTTTTTTCAGTGTACCATGAAAAGAATTAAAAATCTACCAATTAAAATTTACCTTGTCCGCTAACAAAAATCTGCACACCTAAAAAATCTAACGCAATGAAGGGGTTGAACGAGTCTTCAAGCTTGCCGTTAAGATCTAGAAGATGATTATGTCGATTTACGAGGCGACGGAATTCTTTGTGTCTCTCTTTTTTCTCCGTTATCAGTAGAAATTCTTCAAACTGCAGCTTCAGGATCCGGTACTGTCCGCAGAGATGCATAGCCAAACTCCAAAAGAGTAAAATGCTACAGCAATACGATAAATTCTCGAAGTTCTCCACAGCAATGTGAAGTAATGCAACCGCATTTTCCGATATGGAAGTGTCATTGCGATTACAGCCAAGTCGATACTTGATTGTATCATACGTGTTTGGAAATGCCAATTCAATAACGTCGTAAACATAGCTACACGGAGCCCAGAATACGATCATAGCCAGGGAATGATAAGTTCCGAACTTATCATGTTTTTTCATTATCATCCGTTCGGTCGGGTCTGTGATCGAAGACCAATCGTCAATCGTTGACTCGATCAAAGGAACTAACCGGCTTCCGTACAGTCGCATAATTAACCGTAAAATGCTCCCACCAATGAGGCATGTTGACATAACAACCTGATGTGATGTTGTGATACATTTTGGAAACGACTCCGTCAATGGTGATAGTATGACTGCAATCTAAAAGAGATATTGCATTTGGTATTTAATAGCAATTATTCAATGATAATGTAACGAACGACTTTTATACCTCGATCACTAAAAACACCGCGTAAACGATTACTGATCTAGATTTAAATCCGTCTAGTGGCCAGATTCCGCAAATTTGCATATATTTTTCATAAATAAAAAAAGTGTCACTGCTTATATTCAATAAAACCATTTTATTTTATTTTTTCACTTAATACACACATCTTTTCAACAGATGATGGAGACGACTGTCTACGGAGACCTGTAATTTTGCACTGAGCCGAACATGCACCTCCACTGAGGTAAAGTAGTACGTAGTTAACCGTCTACAATGTCAACATAGCAGTTGCTACATAGTCGCTAGAAATATTGTAATTGCAATTGTCTGAAATACTGTGGAAACTTTACATATGGGAAGACTACCACGTAGGTACTAGTATTACATCGATTCCTCAAAAAATAATTTCCGTAGGTCACATAAATACATCTGTAAATATCGTTTCATTTGTAAGCGTTCCTTGTCATCTCATAAAAGAAATTTAATTCCATTGCGCTGCGAAGGGACTCAAGAAAACTGCACTTAAGGTATTCCTTTCATAGTACAGTGTGATATTCCGCGTAAGATTGAGAAAGAACCTCGATGGAAGAAAAATCTGAAAAATCAGGCATATAGAGGGTGCTAAAAAACATAATAATAATCATTATTAACATATTAACGAAAAAAAATTGTTTAACAAATTATCCAACAAACTAACTTTTTTTAAAAAGGTAAATAATTTGTTCATTTTTCTGAATACCTATGAATTATAAAAAAAATGATGTAATGTATGAAAATAGTGATTTTTTAATTTTTTAATTTTGTAAAATATGGAAAGCCTTAAATTGTGGGTATGTGTTTGGCATAAAACCACTCATTATACCCAAAAGTGTCCGGACGATTGATCAAGTAGATTCGCAAATACTGCTTAAACACTTTGAAAAAACACAATTTCAAACATTACATTGAATTCTTTAAAAATCCATTCAAAAAAGTAAATAAATCAAGAGACGCGGTAGCGTCTCGACGCCAAGTATTAAAAAAAAATTTGTAATGCCTTACGAGACTCCTCACGACCGAGACGCTAGCGGTACTCTTATTATTTGGACGTTCGCCATTTTTCGTCTGCTACTAAATTCTAACTGGAATTATCTCCGTCGAAACGTCGCGGACGCCAAATGTATCAGGCTCAATATTTTTTATTTATTTATTTCTTTTCAATGAGCCCCGGTTTAATCAAATCGGTGCCCGCAATGCTAATATCTGGCCACTTACAATTTGGATTCTGTCGAAATTTTTCATTCTGTCAGCACTCACACATCGAATTTGTCCGACGTATATGTGCATGGCGCGTACCAGCACACTCACATGTCGTCTGTAACTCTAACAACTCTAATTATGCCACATGCTAAATGTTTCAGCCCCAATATTTTATATTTTTCCCCTCCTTTTTAATGAGACCGATTGCGATAAAATCGGTTCCGGAAGTGCTAATATCTGGCCAATATTACACATTTGTCCGAACTCACACATCGAAACAGATTTGTCCGATCGCATATACGTGTGCATACGTGTGAATAAAAACGCGCACATAACACAACTGGTGGCGCCGGGGCGCCCGCAGCGGCAGCCCGAAGAAGTTGCGGCAATCGTCTGCTGACCGTCTCGCAATTATAGTAGATACAAGAACAGTCTACTAAAAACTTGTATTTTTGTTCTCAATTAGGAACTATTGCAATTATTTTGCAATTATTATAATATTTGTAATGTTTGGTATCGTCGTCTCGAGCCGAATATATATAGATATAGTAGCGTATGCTTATTCGTAATAATTTTGACGGTTTGTGCTACATGGATAACCTTGCAATAAATCATGAGATAACGACAATAAATATCGATAAGTAAGTACAAAATACAAAGACACTATTTACTTTTAAATTTTCAATTATACATAAGTGGAACGTTCAGTCAAAAAAGTATTTTTTTTACATGAAAACCATTCTCGCTCTTACCGAAGGAAAAATAAAAAATAATACCCTCCCTTCAGAATAAACCCGAAGGATTTTTTTGTAAATGGACCAACCGATTAGGCTGTTATTTACAAATTCATTGTCCGGCTTGCTTCAAAAGCCCTTACGAGTTCTTGTTTATTCCATGCTGCAACCAAAAAGTATTTTTTTATTATAAGGATCACTCTCTAAAATCCGGACCGCTTTACCGATTTGGCCCACATTCAATACCAAAAGTCTATAACTTTGTTCAATTTTAATACGAAGTTTCAGCCCGATAGCTAAAAATTCGTTCGAGCTAGAGTATTTACGTGTTTTTTTCAAAATTTCACAATTCTTATAAAAATGAAATGCCCTAAGCGATCTTTGTAAAATTTATACCAATTGAAGATTAGCCAGTACATGTTGTTTAAATTTTAGCTGATTCGGTCGAATACTTTATAAGTTAAAGTTATACGAATTTTTGGCCTTTCATCACACACGTACATACGTACATCCGAACAATTCTTCTAAACCACTTTTCTCGACGTTTCAGACCATTTTAAACGTTTAGACGTGAAAATCTCAAAAAAAAATTAAAAAATTCATGCCAACAAAGCTTCCTCTACGAGGAAGCAAAAATGATGCAAAGTAGAACTTTGCACATTGCTTCCTCATCAGTTTCCATTTTTCACAAAGTTTCCATTATGAGGAAGCCGAGATTAACAAATAAGCTTCAGCATACGTTTGTGAAAAATAGAAACTAATGAGGAAGCAATGTGCTAAGTTTTACTGTGTATCATTTTCAATTTTATCTGTATGTGCGATAAGATTAAAGATAACGGGTAGATTATCCAGTAGCTCTCATTTACCGTAAATGCAAGTAAAAACTTGCGCAACCATGATGTCTATACCCAAGAAGACGTGAAATGAGCCTTCAATCTGGCCACTGAGTTCTACAAGTTGATTGTGTCTTCCTACGAGACGTCGAAATTCGGTGCGCCTCACATTTTTGTTCCTTATTAGCAGAAAATCTTTAAAGTGCAGCTTTAAAATTCGGAACTGTCCGCACAGATGCATAGTTAAGCTCCAGAAGAGTGCAATAGAAGTGAAATACGGAAAATCTGAGACAGAGCTATAAATGACCGCATTCGCGATATCCCAACCGAGAATCTCAGTATTAGCACAGCTTGATGTATGATACAGCGTTGTAAGTGCGTTTGGAAAAGCCAACGACACAAAGTCTTTAACTATAGGCACCCAACAAGTACTCATAGTTATAATCAGCAAAAAAAAAGATCCAAACTCATCGTGGCGTTTCATGATCTTCCGTTCTGCTGGGTCTGTGATCGTAGACCAATCGTCAATCGTTGACTCGATCAGAGGAATCATTCGACTACCGCATAGTCGAACGCTCAATCGTAATACGGATGCAATAATGGGCCATGACATCATTTCAAGTATCGAACTGTCGATGGAACACTTTCCACGGTACTGGATCACATCAGGCAGTATTGATGTAATCTATTGGACGTATGAAATTTTAGACGGCATGCAATAACAATTATCTATTGATGTTTTTAGTTGCCAAACCTGGATCGCCGGAAACACCAAGTAAGTAATTACTGTTTTCGGTGTAAGTCCGTCGAGTGGCCAAATTCCGAAAATTCTCATGCATTTTTTGTAAATAAAAAATGCATCATTGCTTATACTCAATAAAACCATTATATTTTTCAATAGATATACATTTTTTTTTCAACATGGATTCATAGACAACTTTCTCCGAGGAGGTACAACTTTGTACTGAGCAAGGTAATTGCTAACTTCTGCATAGACCCTAGAGGCTCTTTCCAGAGACCATTCTGACAAATTGTCATTTTCATAATTACAGTTAACAATCTACTATATCAACAACGCAGGTGCTCTGTAGTCGATAAGGTTACACGTCGATACTTGACAGCGTCAATTCAACAGACGGTCAATTAACCACGCAATATGTTTAACACGCAATAAATTCAACGAGAAAAACTTGCAAAAAAAAGAAGCCCTCCCTTAATAAGTTCATGAGTAATGAGATTTTATCGAAACCATTGTTATCGTTTTATTCGTACTGTGATTGGTCGGCGGTGTCGTCAGATACACTGGGATTACAATTCAATTCTCCACTCTACTCAACTCCACCAACTCAAATCAATTTTATCTTCCTTATTCTAAAATAATACAAAAGTTAATTATGTGATGAATTGCAATTGTCTCATATGCTGTAAAAGCTCTTTAAATGTAAAAGCTATTGAACAATAACTACATCTATGTTTCAAAATCAAAATTGCTTTCAGAGAGAGTTCGTGCTTATATAGCTCGACGGTCTTACATAAATGCATTTTCAAATGCCATTTTACTTTGAGAGCTTTCTTTTCACGATATGAAAATGAAATGTCATATTTCACATAAACTGCGAAGGTACTTGAAAAAATGGAAAGTAAAGGATTACTACTGCAGGTCGTCAGAATTTTGAGACATAAATTATAGAATATAATAAATAATAACGAATCTTGATATACCAGTATCAATTTTTTATGAATAATATTGCCGGTATCGATTGGCAGTAATTATAAAAATTCGGTATTCCGTTTAACTTGCTACTTCTTTCATTTAGACGAGCGTACAAGTAAACCGATAGAGGAACGTACATGAAATTTCGAAAATTTAATTTATATAGCTTTGCAACTGACAAATGTCCATGCAGAGGATATTGAAATTAGTTTTTGACTCCTTATTGTTATTTATAATCTTTGGCGATTAGCACTATCAACGAAACGTACGAGTAGACTCCGTCAAGAACATACTTAAAATTAGAATGATTCAGTTTGTAGAGCTTAGCAGCTGTCAATCTCGGGGGCATTCGATTTCGCGCAATTACGATACTGAAATCAGTTATTGACTCCTTGGACAGTTCGTACCAGTTGCATTGTGTGAATACGTCGCCGATCATTTCCCCACACGTCGTCAGATAATCGCTGACATGGTAATATAAAAATAGGTACACAATGTTGAAGGTGATGTATACAAAGGCCTCAACCATGGTTATGAAGTGCAAGTCTTTGATGGCGTGGCCCAGTTCGGCGGCTAAAGGGAGGATTTGTTACAAATCGATTATAATGTGAATTATTTGTATTAATGATTAGATGCTCTGGTGATAGTATATTGTGCAACAAGGGCCGAAAGTTGGCGATTGCGACGAGTGTGAGGTTTGCCGCCCGATCGAAGGGAGGGCTGCAATCACACGAGTCGCAAACGCTAATTTTGGCCCGTATTGCACACCATATTTTTTGTAACCAGTGCATGAATAGTGGTGCTTTGAATGGTAGTTTTGCGGGACGAACAGTGAAAAGTGAGGTTTTCAACTTTCCACCCTAGGGTCGAAAGTGAAACAGCAGGGTCGAAAGTGAAGGAATCGCGAACTGCGCATGCGCCAACCTATCGTTTCAACACAGCTATGAAACTAGCCACTTTCGGCCCGCAAAACTGCCATGAAAAGCACCGCTGTTCATGCACGTGTTACAAAAAAATATTTCCCTGAAAAATTCTGAAAATTCCTCCGAAAATCTCTGAAAATTTCTCTGAAAATTCAGAGTTATGTTAAGGTAATTTAGAGTTAACTCGTATTTTCTCTTAATGTTTTTTTCGAAGAAACTCTGAAAGTACCTAGGAAATTGTGAATGCTGGAGTGTGCATGGAGAAAATAGCAAAGAGCGTTAAAAAGTAGCAGCGTATTTAGCAAATAACAGAGAAAATCAGAGAAAAATGTCGGAAAATCACTGAAATGTATGGTTAGAATTTTTCAGACAAATAGTCAGGGAAATATTTTCACGAGAATGAATGAAAGTAATGTTACACTCGATGTAATAATGGACATTTTCACACCTTGTGAAGTAAAATTTTGTACCATAGTCGTTGGAAAATCTTTTTCTTTACTCGTGCGCAGAAATGGAAATTCATTCAATGAAAATTCATTTATATTACTTTCATGACTAAATTATTAAGGATTATTAAGCCTACATTAAATACTAGAATTCATTGTAAAAGATCAATTCATCTAATAATTCATGAATATTGCAGAAATGTGAAAACTTTAAGTTGTGCATAACAATCAACCATAGTTATCTTATACAAAAAGTATGTTTAATAAATTTTAATTTTGAATGAATGTCCAGCTCTGCTCATTGCAACACGCTCCTTTGGCTCGAGCTGTAGACTCACACTCGTCAGAAAAAGTTCTAACGTACTTAATATATTGTAATTAAACTGTTGAACTTTACCGTGTATGCCTATAAAAATCTGGATACCCAAGAGATCCAAGCCCAAGTAAATGTTGATCGCTTTTTCAAGCTTGCCACCGAGATCTAAAAGGTGATTGTGTCGTTTTACGAGACGACGAAATTCTCTACGTCGCTCCGTTTTGTCCGCTATTAGTAGAAAATCTTCGAACTGATGCTTGAGAATTTGGTACTGTCCGCACAGATGCATAGCTAAACTCCAGAAGAGTAAAGTACTAGTCAACGACGAAAGGTCCTCAAAGACTCTCATGACAATATTAAGAATTTTCAATGTGATATCGTACGTCAGAGTTTCATTGTCAAAACAGTTTTCTTGATCGTCCGGCGTTGTAGGTGTGTTTGAAAATACCAATAAAACAACACCACGTACACAGGGATACACACCAAACCATACGATTGTAATCAGGTAAGGATAAGTTCCAAACTTATCGTGTCGTTTCATAATCCTCCGTTCCTTTGGATCTGTGATTGAAGACCAATCGTCAACTGTAGATTCGATCAAGGGAATTAATCGGCTACCGCATAGTCGCATAATTAATCGTAGCATGCTTATGTAGAAGTGGAATACTGATGTAATAAATTCACGCTCGAATCCATCCACCATACACTTTGCAACAAATTTCATCAGCGGTGACAGTATGAGCAGAATCTGAAGAAGATATTCATTTTTTAACACGATGTAACAGGAGTTATATGTGTAGAGTCAGGGGCGGTTTAACGACTAGGCCCAGGCCTAGGGCGCCGCAGTCTGGGGGACGCACACCCAGAAAAAAGATTTGATAATATTGACTAAAATTATCTATTCAACATTTAATTATTTCAATCAACGAAAATCTACTTTCCCTCCAACAAATATGTATTTCATTCAATTTTTCAGTTTTTTAATTTCCAACATATTTATTTATTTGAATCAATTTTCAATGTGCAGCGGATACTAAAAAAAATATTTTATTTATTGTTACTAAATACTTTCTTATTCCGGAAAAAAGATCTAGTTAAAATGACCAAATACATGTATTAGATGAGTTCGTAATTTTTTCAAAAGTTGTTCAGAGTATCACGAACATTCATAAATTATTTCAGAAGTTTAGCATCTATGGTTTGCCCAAAATTTAATAACAATTTAAAAAATTTCATTTTCTTCAATTTGCTTTATATTCAAAATTATCGATCGTACAAAAAATTTGTTCCTGTATAAAATTCAAGTTTTTGAATGTACTTTTTAATAAAAAAATTTACATAGTATCACAAACAAAAATCTCGCTATTTTTTGACAAAATAATGGAATAATATTTTTTTTTCGTTGAATTGAATTAGTATTTCGAATTAGAATCGAGTAGTTTTAATACCTCCAGCAATGCGAACACCGAGTACACAATTACTGATCTAGACTTTAATCCATCTAGTGGCCAAATTCCGCAGATTCGCATACATTTTTTATAAATAAAAAAAGAATCACTGTTAATATTCAGCAAAACCATTTTATTTTACTATTTATCATACACATCGCTTTCGACCGACGATCGTGACAACTGTATCAGAAGAGGTATCATTTTGTACTGAGACTATCGTATGCTAAGTCTTGCTAATTTTTCATTCACATACATCGTACTTCTCCTTGGGGAAATAAATTGCCTTTTCCGCAATAATTAAAGTGCAATATCAACATAGCAGCTATTCCGCAGTTTATTATAATTATGTTACATGCTGTGGAAACGCAACATCCGACTACGTAGTTAGTACAGTATCGATTTTTCAAAAAAGCTTTTCCGTATGCGCTTGTAGTGCCGATAAAGATCGAAAGCGATTCCATGGATGCATCTCGGGCATTCCCTGCCAACTCGGTCAACGGCTGAACCTCAATTTTTTTTTGCGGCAATTTTTTATGTTCTTCCTTCAACAGAAAAATGCATGCAGAATTTTTTTCAGATTTCTTTTTATCGAAATTTTCTAGTTATAAATAATTAAAGCTATCTAAAAAACGCCCTATATTAAAAATCTAAAAAGATTCTCATAAATACTATGATGTACAACAAAACGTTTAAACCATCGACCAGAGTAGGCCGAGAGCTCCAGCTTTTTTTCATTCAAATCTAAAAAATATTCTGTTGAATATCAAAATTTTATAGCTTAGAGCCAAACAGGTGAAGATTTTTCTTCATATAGTTTTTAAGCTTTTTTTATTTGAAAAAAAAAAGTTAAATACAAAAAAAAAATTAGTCTACTATGGACGACTTGTCAAACATTTCTGTATATGACACTGTATTTTTCAGAATTTTTTCAGATTTTTTAATTATTCCATTCGAATGTAAAACATTTGCATAGAAAAAATAAAAAATCAAAATCTGGTGCATTTGAGGGTCTAACCAATGCTACAAAAAATCACGAGCCAAATCGGCCGAATCGAGATGGAATGCCCCGTATGTATATTGATATATTATGTAACAGTTTCAATACCTCGGACAACGTGAATACCGAGTAAACAATTACTGATCTACACTTAAATCCATACATTTAATATAAATAAAAAACGGGTCACTGTTTATTTTCAACAAAACCATTTATTTTATTTTGCGACAGAATATACACATTTTTCTAAACAATAGAGACAGCCCTTTCCGAGGTCGTATCATTTTGTTCTGGGACTCATGCCGAGTCCTGCTAACTTTTCGTTCCCATACATCGCACCTCCCCTTGGGAAAATAAATTTCCTGTGTCGATTGCAATTTACGATGTCCAATGTCAACATGGTAGCTATTCCGCAGTTTCGAGAAATGTTATAATTGTGTTGTATGCTGTGAAGACTTTACATCTGACTGCGTGGTTAATAGAGCATCGATTTTTCAAAAAATTATTTCCGTGTGCGATTTTCGTGCCGATTAAGCTCGAAGGCGATCACATAGATGCATCTGTAAATACCATTTCCCTTTGGAAGCAGTACTTATACGTTGTACAAGAATTTTCATTCCATTATTCTGCGAAGGAACTCGAGAAAGCTGCAATTAAACATTCGCTACGAAAGGTCATAAGAGTAGAGACATAAAGGGTTAAATAATACTGGATCTTGATATACCAAAATCGATTTTTAAAAGTAAATGACGCTTTTGGTATCGACAGACAGTATTTATAAAAGTGAGTAGTCAGACTTGCTTATCCGTACTATGCTGCAAATTTCAATCGTCGACCCCCACTTCACTGAGAGAAAAGCATATCGTTGATTTAACGATTTAACATGATAAAACGAATATAGGAAGGCTTGCAATGTTTTATGGTTGAAGCGATGTTAATATAGTTCAATAAACGATACTTGCGAAGTTATTGGAAACAAACGTTGAAATCGTATATGCAACGAAACGGCATATAAGAAACTATTATCATTTTGATGATTGCTAATATAAATATTTTTTGCTATAACCATGAAATAAACTAAAATAAATTAAGAGACGTTCCTCCTGGGAATTATACACTCACTTGTACACTCTAAAAACCAAGCGCTTTGTAAGTGTGTTGTTTCGTATCTTTAACATTGTGACAATTTTTGATACTCATTAACAGTGTATTCGTTTTACATATCATTACCATGTAAAATGCAACACGTGTAAATTGTGCAAAAAGTCATCATAATGTAAAAGATAGGAAACATCATACTTACAACACGCTCGGTTTTCAGAGTGTATACGTTACATCGCTCGCACGTCTGTCGACTTCTTGTAGAATTGTAACCAAAATTCATGTTTTTATGAAAAAAAATAAGGGTTCAATATATTTCTCCATTATTTTTTAAAATCATTATTTTTTTTAATCGTTTGTGATTGCTACTATCAACGAAACGTAGGAATAAATTGCTTTAAGCACATATTTCAAATTGTCAAGATTCAACTTGTACATCTTTGCAGCCGTGATATTTGTGGGCATTCGACTTCGTGCAATGACAATACTGAAATCCGTTATTGACTTTTTGGACAGACCGTACCAGTTACATTGTGTTAACACTTTGCCAATCTCCTGGCTACACGTAGTCAGATAATCGCTGACATAGCAATATAACATCATTGGTGCGATGTTGGATGCCATGTACAGAATCGTCTCAGCCATTACGGTGGGGTTACCATTTTTGATAGCGTAGCCCAATAGGGATGCTAAAGGAAGCAATTATTACGAACCAATTAGGGTGAGAATTTTCTGAATTAATACACTGAAAGAAAAATATAATTAAATACAGAAAATAATTCCTTTTAATCAAATATTCAAATTTAAATATACAAATACAGGATACATTTAAATTAATTGTATATTGAACACCTCGATTCGTTGAATGAAAACCATATTTACTTCAGACAAGAAAATATTTTTCATCTTTTCGACTAAATATTTTGCTGAAGCAATAAAACTTTCTTTATTAAATCGACATTCCAATTCAGTAAATCTATCGGTAAATGAAAACAGTATTTCTCTCAACATGAACAATATTTATTTCAATCTGTATCCTCCCTTAATTTTCCTCCTTTAATAAGTTCATGAGTAACGAGATTTTATCGAAATCATTGTTATCATTTTATTCGTGCTGTGATGTAAGGGGCCGTCCATAAATGACATCACCACGGATTTGATGTTTTTGGAAGCCCCCCCCCCCTGATCACGTATCGTCACAATTGCAAAGCCCTTCCCCCAAACGTGACATCACGCGATCTCGCCTGAATCCTCCCCCCCCCCCCATAAAGTAAAAATAATTTAAATTTTTGTATTATAAAAAAACGTTATATATGGGGGATTCCACGGGACTTTCGCCACCCCGAAAAAAAAAAAAATCTCAAATTTTTTCTAAAAATTAGATTCAATGGTGTCTATTGATGGACCAAATTTCAAAACTCTAAAAAAATATTTGACCGGATATGCAAATTTTTCCGTTTTTTATCATTTTTCATTTAATCTGTAATATCTAAGAAACTATTGATCGTATCGAAATCGTTAAAAGACGAAAATGTGCATTTTTTTATTGCCAACAAGAAAAAAAATATATTCAAAATTAATTGTTTAATTTCAGGTCACATTTTATGGAAAAAACAACAAAATTATTATTTTTTTATGGTTGGACTTCAAATTTTTTCATCGGACAAATTGCCTCGGAATCTTTGAGTGATCGCCGAATTTTGAGTATTTTTTTTTTCATGGAATGGCCAAATGCTGTGACGTTACTGCAATTTGAATGTTTTTAATATCTAAAAAAAATCCATATTCAAAATTTAAATTAATTAAAATGGTTGGACTTCAGATTTTTTTCATCGGACAAATTGCCTCGGAATCTTTGAGTGATCGCCAAATTTAGAGTATTTTTTTTTTCATGGCATGACCCAATGCTGTGACGTTACAGCAATTTGAATGTTTTTAATATATAAAAAAAATCCATATTCAAAATTAAAATTAATTAAAATGGTTGGACTTCGGATTTTTCCATCGGACAAATTGCCTCGAAATCTTTGAGTGATCGCCGAATTTTGAGTATTTTTTTCTCATGGGATGGCCCAATGCTGTGGATCTTACAGCAATTTGAATTTTTTAAATGTATTTTAAAAAATGCATATTGCTGTAACATCACAGAATTAAGCCATCACATGAAAAAAAAAATACTCAAAATTCGGCGATCACTCAAAGATTTCGAGGCAATTGGTCCGATGAAAAAATCCGAAGTCCAACCATTTTAATTAATTTTAATTTTGAATATGGATTTTTTTATATATTAAAAACATTCAAATTGCTGTAACCTCACAGCATTGGGCCATCCCATGAAAAAAAAATTACTCAAAATTCGGCGATCACTCAAAGATTCCGAGGCAATTTGTCCGATGAAAAAATCTGAAGTCCAACCATTTTAATTAATTTTAATTTTGAATATGGATTTTTTTTTATATATTAAAAACATTCAAATTGCTGTAACGTCACAGCATTGGGCCATCCCATGAAAAAAAAATACTCAAAATTCGGCGATCACTTAAAGATTCCGAGACAATTTGTCCGATGAAAAAATCTGAAGTCCAACCATAAAAAAAAAATAATTTTGTTGTTTCTTCCATAAAATGTGACTCGAAATTAAGCAATTAATTTTGAATATATTTTTTTCTTGGTGGCCATAAAAAAATGCACATTTTCGTCTTTTAATGATTTCGATACGATCAATAGTGTCTGAGATATTACAGATTAAATGAAAAACGATAAAAAACAAAAAAATTTGCATATTCCGGTCAACGATGTTTTTAGAATTTTGAAATTTGGTCCATCAATAGACACCGCTGAACCTGATTTTTAGATGAAATTTGAGATTTTTTTTTTTGGGGGGTGGCGAAAGTCCCGTGGAATCGTCCATATATATATCATACATAGTCGAACGATAATAAATATTTTAATATTATTTATGAATAGTAGGAACAATAATGTAACTTTTCATACACCGGTTTAACAAAAACATAAATACTCTGTTCGGTGACTAAAAATGCTCCAAGACTAGTAAAAACGAAGATTACAAATGAAATAATCGAAAGAGATCATTTCGATATAGTGAAATCGAAATTAAATAAATTTCCCCAGGAGATTACGAAATCTTGCGTGAGATTTAAAAAAAAAATGAAAAATGCGTGACGTCACAATTCGGACTCCCCCCCCCCATTCCACTATCGTCACAAAACGTCACTTTTTTCGGGACACCCCCCCCCCCCTGCCCCTATGTGTTGACGTCATTTACGAAGAGCCCCTAAAGAGAATAATAATAATAATAATAATAATAGAAAACGACTGTATAATATTTAATTGGAGCAATTAAATATTATACAGTCGTTTTCAATTACATTACTTAGTTCATTCAATAAAATCCTTTTTCGTTGCAATAAAACATTTAATTCGCTCAAATAAGACATAATTGAATAAATCCGACTTCTACAAAAATAGTTTCGCATATATAGGTGTTTTATTTGAAACGTTTTGTTAATTCAAATATATATTGAATCCATACAATCATTTATTTAATTGTATACTGATACAAATAAACTGGATCTCAAGTCACTGTTTTCGATTAAATTATTTAGTTCATTGAAACCAACATATTGGAGTGTTAACCACATGTATAGTAGCATCAAATATAAAAAACTTCAATCATTTATCGGTTTAAAAAAAAATTGTTTGTTGTATTCAATAATATTTTTCTCTCAGGTACTGACAGGAAATAGGAAGGAGTTACGGTAAGTGTCAATAATAAACCATAGAAATATATATTGTTTTGATTATACTAATAAACCGTACAAATATATGAGGCATTTCATATGAAGCGGGCCACCCTGATCTTCAACGTTCGTAGAGTGAGTTCATAATTTTTTTCCAGAGTATTTAGAGTTCCCCGAACACATACGGGTTATTTCAGATTTTTGATCCCCATAGTTTTTCCACAATAAAATACACTTTTTTTATTTTAATTTTTTTTCCGTTCGCAACCTCCGCGCGTAACGGCCGCTTTCTCGCACTAGTATCACAATCTACTATTACTGCCTAAGAATTGGAGGTTCCACTTTGGGATTTTTTTCTCAGAATCTTCATACAATGCAAAACTCCTTGTAAAATTAAGACCGGAACCAAAGGTGCTTTTTTCGTAAAAAAAAAATTATTTATTGCTTTTTTGCGAAAAATTTACTTTCTTTCGTTGGAAAAATTATGATTTTAACATCACTCGAAAGTAAATGAAAAATGAAAAAGTTAATACTGTTAAGAATTTGTTGAGTGTCTAATATTTTCTGCGATATAGTGATATTTAAAACAAACGTAAGTTCTGAACGGTGCCCTTAATAATTCTGAAAAAAAACGACAAACATCAATCTCAAATAGTACAACGAACTGACAAATTTAGGAAAACATCCGGAAGGTTTACCAAAAAAGTGGCCCAGTTGATATAGAACGCCTCAGATACACCACGAAGGCAGAAGAATATGCGGCCGTCTGCACCAGCCCGCGTTTTTCACCGTTTCCCCGTGCTCATGGCAAATCCAGTACAGAGTAGCTAAGCTCGACTGCGGCCGCATTGGAATTTCGGTTAGCTTAGTGAAGTACGGGCAGGGGGTGATAGGAGGATGGGTGGGAAGGACGGTAGAAGACGATAGAAGCCGTACACTGAAAAAAAATTCTATTGTGGGCTCTCAAAAAGAAGTATTTTTTAATTAACTCTAGTTCTTATTCGTTCAATCCCATTCAACATTGAAGTAATAAAATATTATTTTGCTTATTTTAGAGTTATTGTTTCGATCTCGTATGGAATTGAAGGAATTACAATTCAAATAAAGTTGATAACGCTTGTTTTTGGCAGCCGGCAAACGATGTATTTATTGAATCAATGACATTTTTTTTCAGTGTACCATGAAAAGAATTAAAAATCTACCAATTAAAATTTACCTTGTCCGCTAACAAAAATCTGCACACCTAAAAAATCTAACGCAATGAAGAGGTTGAACGAGTCTTCAAGCTTGCCGTTAAGATCTAGAAGATGATTATGTCGATTTACGAGACGACGGAATTCTTTGTGTCTCTCTTTTTTCTCCGTTATCAGTAGAAATTCTTCAAACTGTAGCTTCAGGATCCGATACTGTCCGCAGAGATGCATAGCCAAACTCCAAAAGAGTAAAGAGCTACAGCAATACGATAAGTTCTCCAAGTTCTCCACAGCAATGTGAAGTAATGCAACCGCATTTTCCGATATGGAAGTGTCATTGCGATTACAGCCAAGTCGATACTTGATTGTATCATACGTGTTTGGAAATGCCAATTCAATAGCGTCGTAAACATAGCTACACGGAGCCCAGAATACGATCATAGCCAGGGAATGATAAGTTCCGAACTTATCATGTTTTTTCATTATCATCCGTTCGGTCGGGTCTGTGATCGAAGACCAATCGTCAATCGTTGACTCGATCAAGGGAACTAACCGCGTTCCGTACAGTCGCATAATTAACCGTAAAATGCTCCCACCAATGAGGCATGTTGACATAACAACCTAATGTGATGTTGTGATACATTTTGGAAACGACTCCGTCAATGGTGATAGTATGACTGCAATCTAAAAGAGATATTGCATTTGGTATTTAATAGCAATTATTCAATGATAATGTAACGAACGACTTTAATACCTCGATCACTAAAAACACCGCGTAAACGATTACTGATCTAGATTTAAATCCGTCTAGTGGCCAGATTCCGCAAATTTGCATATATTTTTCATAAATAAAAAAAGTGTCACTGCTTATATTCAATAAAACCATTTTATTTTATTTTTTCACTTAATACACACATCTTTTCAACAGATGATGGAGACGACTGTCTACGGAGACCTGTAATTTTGCACTGAGCCGAACATGCACCTCCAGTGAGGTAAAGTAGTACGTAGTTAACCGTCTACAATGTCAACATAGCAGTTGCTACATAGTCGCTAGAAATATTGTAATTGCAATTGTCTGAAATACTGTGGAAACTTTACATATGGGAAGACTACCACGTAGGTACTAGTATTACATCGATTCCTCAAAAAATAATTTCCGTAGGTCACATCAATACATCTGTAAATATCGTTTCATTTGTAAGCGTTCCTTGTCATCTCATAAAAGAAATTTAATTCCATTGCGCTGCGAAGGGACTCAAGAAAACTGCAATTAAGGTAGTCCTTTCATAGTAAAGTGTGATATTCCGCGTAAGATTGAGAAAGAACCTCGATGGAAGAAAAATCTGAAAAATCAGGCATATAGAGGGTGCTAAAAAACATAATAATAATCATTATTAACATATTAATGAAAAAAAATTGTTTAACAAATTATCCAACAAACTAACTTTTTTTAAAAAGGTAAATAATTTGTTAATTTTTCTGAATACCTATGAATTATAAAAAAAATGATGTAATGTATGAAAATAGTGATTTTTTAATTTTTTAATTTTGTAAAATATGGAAAGTCTTGAATTGTGGGTATGTGTTTGGCATAAAACCACTCATTATACCCAAAAGTGTCCGGACGATTGATCAAGTAGATTCGCAAATACAGTTTAAACACTTTGAAAAAACACAATTTCAAACATTACATTAAATTCTTTAAAAATTCATTCAAAAAAGTAAATAAATCAAGAGACGCGGTAGCGTCTCGACGCCAAGTATTAAAAGAAAATTTGTAATGCCTTACGAGACTCCTCACGACCGAGACGCTAGCGCTACTCTTATTATTTGGACGTTCGCCCTTTTTCGTCTGCTACGAAATTCTAACTGGAATTATCTCAGTCGAAACCTTCGCGGACGCCAAATGTATCAGGCTCAATATTTTTTATTTCTTTTCAATGAGCCCCGGTTGAATCAAATCGGTGCCCGCAATGCTAATATCTGGCCACTTACAATTTGGATTCTGTCGAAATTTTTCATTCTGTCCGCACTCACACATCGAATCTGTCCGACGATATACGTGCATGGCGCGTACCAGCACACTCACATGTCGTCTGTAACTATAAAAACTCTAATTATCTCAGGCAATACATCGCGGACGCTCAATGTTTCAGCCCCAATATTTTGTATTTTTCCCCCCCTTTTTAATGAGACCGATTGCGATAAAATCGGTTCCCGAAGTGCTAATATCTGGCCAATATTACACATTTGTCCGAACTCACACATCGAAACAGATTTGTCCGATCGCATATACGTGTGCATACGTGTGAATAAAAACGCGCACATAACACAACTGGTGGCGCCGGGGCGCCCGCAGCGGCAGCCCGAAGAAGTTGCGGCAATCGTCTGCTGACCGTCTCGCAATTATAGTAGATACAAGAACAGTCTACTAAAAACTTGTATTTTTGTTCTCAATTAGGAACTATTGCAATTATTTTGCAATTATTATAATATTTGTAATGTTTGGTATCGTCGTCTCGAGCCGAATATATATAGATATAGTAGCGTATGCTCATTCATAATAATTTTGACGGTTTGTGCTACATGGATAACCTTGCAATAAATCGTGAGATAACGACAATAAATATCGATAAGTAAGTACAAAATACAAAGACACTATTTACTTTTAAATTTTCAATTATACATAAGTGGAACGTTCAGTCAAAAAAGTATTTTTTTACATGAAAACCACTCTCGCTCTTACCGAAGGAAAAATAAAAAATAATACCCTCCCTTCAGAATAAACCCGAAGGATTTTTTTGTAAATGGACCAACCGATTAGGCTGTTATTTACAAATTCATTGTCCGGCTTGCTTCAAAAGCCCTTACGAGTTCTTGTTTATTCCATGCTGCAGCCAAAAAGTATTTTTTTATTATAAGGATCACTCTCTAAAATCCGAACCGCTTTACCGATTTGGCCCACATTCAATACCAAAAGTCTATAACTTTGTTCATTTTTAATACGAAGTTTCAGCCCGATAGCTAAAAATTCGTTCGAGCTAGAGTATTTACGTGGTTTTTTCAAAATTTCACAATTCTTATAAAAATGAAATGCCTTAAGCGATCTTTGTAAAATTTATACCAATTGAAGATTAGCCAGTACATGTTGTTTAAATTTTAGCTGATTCGGTCGAATACTTTATAAGTTAAAGTTATACGAATTTTTGGTCTTTCATCACACACGTACATACGTACATCCGAACAATTCTTCTAAACCACTTTTCTCGACGTTTCAGACCATTTTAAACGTTTAGACGTGAAAATATAAAAAAAAAAAAGAAAAAAATTCATACCAACAAAGCTTCCTCTACGAGGAAGCAAAAATGATGCAAAGTAGAACTTTGCACACTGCTTCCTCATCAGTTTCCATTTTTCACAAAGTTTCCTTTATGAGGAAGCCGAGATTAACAAATAAGCTTCAGCATAAGTTTGTGAAAAATAGAAACTAATGAGGAAGCAATGTGCTAAGTTTTACTGTGTATCATTTTCAATTTTATTTGTATGTGCGATAAGATTAAAGAAAACGGGTAGATTATCCAGTAGCTCTCATTTACCGTAAATGCAAGTAAAAACTTGCGCAACAATGACGTCTATACCCAAGAAGACGTGAAATGAGCCTTCAAGCTGGCCACTGAGTTCTACAAGTTGATTGTGTCTTCCTACGAGACGTCGAAATTCGGTGCGCCTCACATTTTTGTTCCTTATTAGCAGAAAATCTTTAAAGTGCAGCTTTAAAATTCGGAACTATCCGCACAGATGCATAGTTAAGCTCCAGAAGAGTGCAATAGAAGTGAAATACGGAAAATCTGAGACAGAGCTATAAATGACCGCATTCGCAATATCCCAACCGAGAATCTCAGTATTAGCACAGCTTGATGTATGATACAGCGTTGTAAGTGCGTTTGGAAAAGCCAATGACACAAAGTCTTTAACTATAGGCACCCAACAAGTACTCATAGTTATAATCAGCAAAAAAAAAGATCCAAACTCATCGTGGTGTTTCATGATCTTCCGTTCTGCTGGATCTGTGATCGTAGACCAATCGTCAATCGTTGATTCGATCAGAGGAATCATTCGACTACCGCATAGTCGAACGTTCAATCGTAATACGGATGCAATAATGGGCCATGACATCATTTCAAGTATCGAACTGTCGATGGAACACTTTCCACGGTACTGGATCACATCAGGCAGTATTGACGTAATCTATTGGACGTATGGAATTTTAGACGGCATGCAATAACAATTATCTATTGATGTCTTTAGTTGCCAAACCTGGATCGCCAGAAACAACAAGTAAGTAATTACTGTTTTCGGTGTAAGTCCGTCGACTGGCCAAATTCCGAAAATTCTCATGCATTTTTTGTAAATAAAAAATGCATCATTGCTTATACTCAATAAAACCATTATATTTTTCAATAGATATACATTTTTTTTTCAACATGGATTCATAGACAACTTTCTCCGAGGAGGTACAACTTTGTACTGAGCAAGGTAATTGCTAACTTCTGCATAGACCCTAGAGGCTCTTTCCAGAGACCATTCTGACAAATTGTCATTTTCATAATTACAGTTAACAATCTACTATATCAACAACGCAGGTGCTCTGTAGTCGATAAGGTTACACGCCGATACTTGATAACGTCAATTCAACAGACGGTCAATTAACCACGCAATATGTTTAACACGCAATAAATTCAACGAGAAAAACTTGCAAAAAAAAGAAGCCCTTCCTTAATAAGTTCATGAGTAATGAGATTTTATCGAAACCATTGTTATCGTTTTATTCGTACTGTGATTGGTCGGCGGTGTCGTCAGATACACTGGGATTACAATTCAATTCTCCACTCTACTCAACTCCACCAACTCAAATCAATTTTATCTTCCTTATTCTAAAATAATACAAAAGTTAATTATGTGATGAATTGCAATTGTCTCATATGCTGTAAAAGCTCTCTAAATGTAAAAGCTATTGAACAATAACTACATCTATGTTTCAAAATCAAAATTGCCTTCAGAGAGAGTTCGTGCTTATATAGCTCGACGGTCTTACATAAATGCATTTTCAAATGCCATTTTACTTTGAGAGCTCTTTTTTCACGATATGAAAATGAAATGTCGTATTTCACATAAACTGCGAAGGTACTTGAAAAAATGGAAAGTAAAGGATTACCACTGCAGGTCGTCAGAATTTTGAGACATAAATTATAGAATATAATAAATAATAACGAATCTTGATATACCAGTATCAATTTTTTATGAATAATATTACCAGTATCGATTGGCAGTACTTATAAAAATTCAGTATTCCATTTAACTTGCTACTTCTTTCATTTAGACGAGCGTACAAATAAACCGATAGAGGAACGTACATGAAATTTCGAAAATTTAATTTATATAGCTTGCAACTGACAAATCTTCATGCAATGAGGATATTGAAATAAGTTTTTGACTCCGTATTGTTATTTATAATCTTTGGCGATTGCCACTACCAACGAAACGTACGAGTAGACTCCATTAAGAACATACTTTAAATTAGAATGACTCAGTTTGTAGAGCTTAGCAGCTGTCAATCGCGGAGGCATTCGATTTCGCGCAATTATGATACTGAAATCAGTTATTGACTCCTTGGACAGTTCGTACCAGTTGCATTGTGTGAATACGTCGCCGATCATTTCCCCACACGTCGTCAGATAATCGCTGACATGGTAAAATAAAAATAGGTACACGATGTTGAAGTTGATGTATACAAAGGCCTCAACCATTGTTATGAAGTGCAAGTCTTTGATGGCGTGGCCCAGTTCGACGGCTAAAGGGAGAATTTGTTAGAAATCGATTAGAATCTGAATTATTTGGATTAATGATTAGATGTCCTGGTGATATTATATTGTGCAACAAGGGCCGAAAGTTGGCGATTGCGACGAGTGTGAGGTTAGCCGCCCGATCGAAGCGAGGGCTGCAATCACACGAGTCGCAAACGCCAATTTTGGCCCGTGTTGCACACCATATTTTTTGTAACAAGTGCATGAATAGTGGTGCTTTGAATCGTAGTTTTGCGGTACGAACAGTGAAAAGTTAGGTTATCAACTTTCCACCGTAGGGTCGAAAGTGAAACAGCAGGGTCGGAAGTGAAGAAATCGCGAACTGCGCATGCGCCAACCTATCGTTTCAACACTGCTATGAAACTAGCCACTTTTGGCCCGAAAAACTGCCATGAAAAGCACCGCTGTTCATGCACGTGTTACAAAAAATAAATTTTAATAATGAATGAATGTCCAGCTCTGCTCATTGCAAAACTCGCCTTTGGCTCGAGCTGTAGACTCACACTCGTCAGAAAAAGTTCTACCGTACTTAATATATTGTAATTAAACTGTTAAACTTTACCGTGTATGCCTATAAAAATCTGCATACCGAAGAAATCCAAGCCCAAGTAAATGTTGATTGCTTTTTCAAGATTGCCACCGAGATCCAAAAGGTGATTGTGTCGTTTTACGAGACGACGAAATTCTCTACGTCGCTCTGTTTTGTCCGCTATTAGTAGAAAATCTTCGAACTGATGCTTGAGAATTTGGTACTGTCCACACAGATGCATAGCTAAACTCAAGAAGAGTAAAGTACTAGTCAACGACGAAAGGTCCTCAAAGACTCTCATGACAATATTAAGAATTTTCAATGTCATATCGTACGTGAGAGTTTCATTGTCAAAACAGTTTTCTTGATCGTCCGGCGCTGTAGGTGTGTTTGAAAATACCAATAAAACAACACCACGTATACAGGGATACACACCAAACCATGCGATTGTAATCAGGTAAGGATAAGTTCCAAACTTATCGTGTCGTTTCATAATCCTCCATTCTTTTGGATCTGTGATTGAAGACCAGTCGTCAACTGTAGATTCGATCAAGGGAATTAATCGGCTACCGCATAGTCGCATAATTAATCGTAGCATGCTTATGTAGAAATGGAATACTGATGTAATAAATTCACGCTCGAATCCATCCACCATACACTTTGCAAAAAATTTCATCAGCGGTGATAGTATGAGCACAATCTGAAGAAGATATTCATTTTTTAACACGATTTAACAGGAGTTATATGTGTAGAGTCAGGGGCGTTTTAACGACTAGGCCCAGGCCTACGGCGCCGCAGTTTGGGGGACGCAGGCGACTGAACATTTTTTTCCAATATTTTAAACTATTGTAAAAACGAAAAAAAAAATCGTTGCGTTAAGCTTTTTTTATGGAACGAAAGGGGCGCCTCCGATCTCTGGGCATAGGGCTCTTGCACCGTTAAACCGCCTGTGTAGGAAAGATTCACCATGTGTGGCTACTCTACTAATTGTACACGGAAAAAAAAGATTAGTTGCCATAACCAAGAAATGAGTTGACACAACCAATCGATTATTCTATTTCCCTAGCAACTCAAATAGTAGTCCCAACTATTCGAGTGGTAGTCCTAACGATTGGATTAGTTAACCTAACTAATCCAATCGAGAACTAATCGTGAATAGTTGAGATTACTATTCGATATGGTTGAGGCAACTAATTTTTTAGACATTGTTTACAGCAAATCGAAAATGTAGTTGCTACAAGCAAACATTTTTTTCCGTGTATTATCTCACCTTGTAGACTAATTATTTACCCGTATTTACATATTAATAGCTCCGCAGAATTCGTAAAAATTAACAAGATTATCCACTCGATTTATTCGAGATTCAACAATATTTATAATATTGTCCTCTCAAACTTGGAGGTCAAAAATGGACCGAAAGTGACCAAAAATTGTGCATCTACCCTATTCATTTATTATGTAGTAGCCTCATTCTATACCAAGTGAGCCACCCAAATTTAGCATGGTCGCAAAAAGCGTTCATAATTTTCTCAAAAGTTTTTCAGAGTATCACGAACATTCATAAATTATTTCAGAATTTTAGCACCTATGGTTTGCCCAAAATTTAATAACAATTTTTTAAATTTCATTTTCTTCAATTCGCTTTATATTCAAAATTACCGATCGTATAAAAAAATTGTTCCTGTATAAAATTTAAGTTTTTCAATGTACTTTTTAATAAAAAAATTTACATAGTATCACAAACAAAAACCTCGCTATTTTTTGACAAAATAATGGAATAATTTTTTTTTTCGTTCAATTGAATTAGTTTTAATACCTCCAGCAATGCGAACACCGAGTACACAATTACCGATCTAGACTTTAATCCATCTAGTGGCCAAATTCCGCAGATTCGCATACATTTTTTATAAATAAAAAAAGAATCACTGTTAATATTCAGCAAAACCATTTTATTTGACTACTTATCACATCGCTTTCGACCGACGATCGTGACAACTGTATCAGAGGAGGTATCATTTTGTACTGAGACTATCGTATGCTAAGTCCTGCTAATTTTTCTTCCACATACATCGTACTTCTCCTTCGGAAAAGAAATTGCCTTTTCGCAATAAAAAAGTGCAATATCAACATAGCAGCTATTCCGCAGTTTCTTGTAATTATGTTACATGCTGTGGAAACGCAACATCTGACTACGTAGTGAGTACAGTATCGATTTTTCAAAAAAGCTTTTCCGTATGCGCTTGTAGTGCCGATAAAGATCGAAAGCGATTCCATGAATGCATCTGGGGCGTTCCATGCCAACTCGGTCAACGACTGAACCTCAATTTTTTTTTAGCGGCAATTTTTTATGTTATTCCTTCAACAGAAAAATGCATGTAGAATTTTTTTCAGATTTCTTTTTATAAAAATTTTCTAGTTATAAATAATTAAAGGTATCTAAAAAACGCCCTATATTAAAAATCTAAAAAAATTCTTATAAATACTATGATGTGCAACAAAACGTTTAAACCATCGACCTGAGTAGGCCGAGAACTCCAGCTTTTTTTTCATTCAAATCTAAAAAATATTCTGTTGAATATCAAAATTTTATAGCTTAGAGCCAAACAGGTGAAGATTTTTCTTCATATAGTTTTTAAGCTTTTTTTATTTGAAAAAAAAATGTTAAATAGAAAAAAAACCAATCTACTGGGGTGCGTTCCGAATGACGAGGTGTTTCGTTGATCGATGCGCATGCGCAATAATCTCCGTCAAGATTTACGGTAAAGTTTAAGAATTATAGTAAAAGTTGAAGATAGGGGAAACAGTTTGTTCATTTCTATTAATTCCAAAGTATCGGAATGTCGATTTGTGACGGATTAGCCATTTATAAAGTATTAACATTTTTTATCCCCACCTCACGATCGGACAACAACTTTTTGCCGTACCTCGCGAGTAGGGTGAATAGTTGTCGTTCGATTAGGAGACGAGGATAATATTTGAATTCTTTACAAATAGGAAAATCCATGAGAAATCTAATTATTCATACTTCAGTACCAGTATAAATAAAACAATTGTTTTTTTATGTTTCCACTTTTATTATACTTCTTAAAGTTCACCGTAAATCTCGGCAAAAACCATTGCGCATGCGCAGCGAACACCAAAACACCTCGTCATTCGGAACGCAGCCTTGTGGACGACTTGTCAAATATTTCTGTATATGAAACTGTATTTTTCAGAATTTTTTCAGATTATTTAATTATGCCATTCGAATGTAAAATTTTTTTTTTTTTAAATTTGCATAGAAAAAATCAAAAATCAAAATCTGGTGCATTTGAGGGTCTAACCAATGCTACAAAAAAATCACGAGTCAAATCGGCCGAATCGGGATGGAATGCCCCGTATGTATATTGATATATTATGTAACAGTTTCAATACCTCGAACAACGTGAATACCGAGTAAACAATTACTGATCTACACTTAAATCCATACATTTATTATAAATAAAAAAACGGTCCACTGTTTATATTCAACAAAACGATTTTATTTTATTTTACGACAGAATATACACATTTTTCTAAACAATAGAGACAGCTCTTTCCAAGGTCGTATCATTTTGTTCTGGGACTCATGCAGAGTCCTGCTAACTTTTCGTTCACATACATCGCAACTCCCCTTGGGAAAATAAATTTCCTTTGTCGATTGCAATTTACGATGTACAATGTCAACATGGCAACTATTCCGCAGTTTCGAGAAATGTTATAATTGTGTTGTATGCTGTGAAGACTTTACATCTGACTACGTGGTTAATAGAGCATCGATTTTTCAAAAAATTATTTCCGTATGCGATTTTCGTGCCGATAAAACTCGAAGGCGATCACATATATGCATCTGTAAATACGATTTCCCTTTGGAAGCAGTACTTATACGTTGTACAAGAATTTTCATTCCATTATTCTGCGAAGGTACTCGAGAAAGCTGCAATTAAACGTTCGCTACCAAAGGTCATAAGAGTAGAGACATAAAGGGTTAAATAATACTGGATCTTGATATACCAAAATCGATTTTTAAAAGTAAATGACGTTTTTGTTATCGACAGACAGTATTTATAAAAGTGAGTAGTCAGACTTGTTTTATACGTACTATGCTGCTAAATTTCAATCGTCGACCCCTACTTCACTGAGAGAAAAGCATATCGTTGATTTAACGATTTAACATGATAAAACGAATATAGGAAGGCTTGCAATGTTTTATGGTTGAAGCGATGTTAATATAGTTCAAAAAAAGATACTTGCGAAATTATTGGAAACAAACGTTGAAATCGTATATGCAACGAAACGGCATATAAGAAACTATTATTATTTTGATGATTAATGCTAATATAAATATTTTTTGCTATAACCATGAAATAAACTAAAAGAATTATCCACTCGCTTGTACACTCTAAAAACCAAGCGCGTTGTAAGTGTGATGTTTCCTATCTTTAACGTTGTGACAAGTTTTTACACACATTGTGTAAATTGTTCGTTTTACATATCATTACCATGTAAAATGTAACACGTTAAAATGTGCAAAAAGTCGTCATAATGTAAAAGATAGGAAAACATCACGTTTGTATACGTTACATCGCTCACACGTCTGTCGCCTTCTCATAGAATTGTAACCAAAATTGATGTTTTTATCAAAAAAGTAAGTGTTCAAATATTTCTCCGCTATTTTTTTAAATAATTTTATTTAATCGTTTATGATTGCTACTATCAACGAAACGTAGGAGTAGATTGCTTTAAGCACAAATCTCAAATTGTCAAGGTTCAACTTGTAGAGCTTTGCAGCTGTGATATTTGTGGGTATTCGACTTCGTGCAATAACAATACTGTAATCCGTTATTGACTCTTTTGACAGATCGTACCAGTTACATTGTGTGAACACTTTGCCAATCTCTTCGCTACACGTAGTCAGATAATCGCTGACATAGCAAAATAACGTCATTGGTGCGATGTTGGATGCGATGTACAGAAACGTTGCAGCCATTACGGTGAGGTTACCATTTTTGATAGCGTACGCCAGTTGGGATGCTAAAGAAAACAATTTTTACGAACCAATTAGGGTGAAAATGTTCTGAATTAATACACAGAGAAAAATATAATTAAATACAGAAAATAATTCCATTCAATCAATTTTTTAAAGGTAAAAAAATCCATATTTATTTCAGACAAGAAAATATTAATATTTTACTTATTAAATCGACATTCCAATTCAGTAAATCTATCGATATATGAAAACAGTATTTCTCTCAACGTGAACAATATTTATTTCAACCTGCATCCTCCCTTAATTTTCCTCTCTTGATAAGTTCATGAGTAACGAGATATTATCGAAATCATTATCATTATTTTATTCGTGCTGTGATGTAAGGGACCGTCCATAAATTACATCACCACGGATTTGATGTTTTTGGACCCCCTCCCCCCTCCCCTCCCCCTGGTCACGTATCGCCACGATTGCAAAGCCCTCCCCCCAAACGTGACATCAAGCGATCTCGCCTGACCCCCCCCCCCCCCCATAAATTAAAAATCATTTCAATTTTTGTATTATCAAAAAACGTATGTATGGTGCTAGAATAGTCTTAGTTCAGAAAAATTTGACAAATTCCTAAAAATCTGAAAAAATTCTAAAAAATTCGAGTTTACATAAAAAAATATTTGGCCAATCACTTGTAGTAGATTATTATTTTTTTCTATTTTTTCATTATTTTTTTAAATAAGAAAAGCTTAAAAACTATAAGCAGAAAAATGTTTCCCACTTTGGCTATAAGCTAGATAATTTCGATATTCAACAAAGTATTTTCCAGAATTTTTTCAGATTTTTAAATTAGAGCCGTCGATGTGTCACTTAAAAAAAATTGCATAGAAAAAAAAAAAATAATATCTGGTGCATTTGAGGGTCTAACCAATCCTACAAAAAATTACGAGCCAAATCGGGGAGGTCGAAGGTCAGACCCAGGTCGAATCGGGATGGAATGCCTCATATATATATCATACATAGTCGAACGATAATAAATATTTTTATATTATTTATCAATAGTAGGAACAATAATGTAACTTTTCATACACCAGTTTAACAAAAACATAAATACTCTGTTCGTTGACTAAAATTGCTCCAAGGACGAAGATTACAAATGAAATAATCGAAAGAGATCATTACGTTATAGTGAAATCAAAATAAAAAAAATTTGCCCCAAGAGATTGCAAAGTCTTGCGTGATTTAAAAAAAATGAAAAATCCGTGACGTCACAATTGTGACGGTCCCCCCCCTCCGCTATCGTCACAAAACGTCACTTTTTCGCCCCCCCCCCCCTTCCCTTATGTGGTGACATTATTTATGAACGGTCCCTAAAGAGGAGAATAATAATAATAATAACCCGTGTAATATTTAATTGCTCCAATTAAATATTATACAGCTGTTTTCAATTACATTACTTAGTTCATTCAATAAAATACTTTTTCGTTGCAATAAAACATTTAATTCGCTCAAATAAGACATAATTGAATAAATCCGACTTGATCTAAGAAAATAGTTTCGCATATATAGAGGTTTTATTTGAACCGTTCTGTTAATTCAAAAATATATTGAATCCATACATAATTTATTTAATTGACTCAACGAAATATATAACTGCTTTAATTGTATACTGATACAAATAAACTGGATCTCAAGTCACTGTCTTCGATTAAATTATTTAGTTATTCGATTAATTATTATATATAAAAAAACTTCAATCATTTATCGGTTTAAAAAAAAATGCTTTATTGTATTCAATAATATTTTTCTCTCATGATACTGACACGAAATAGGAAGGAGTTGCGGTAAGTGCCAATAATAAACCATGCAAATATATATTGTTTCGATTATACTAATTAAAATTACCGACGATAGTTGTGCGGTCGGTATGCGGCTCTCACGATTCCCCGAGTTAAGCAGCATTGTTTGCGGCCATAACTTGGATGGGTGACCATTTAATCGTGCACCGGCTAAACTGGGCCCCTTTTTTCGGTCGACCTCCTGGATATTTTTTTAAATTTGTCATTTTGTTGTACTATTTGAGATGGGTGTTTGTAATTTTTATCAGATTTTTTAAGGGCGCCGTTCGGAATGTACTTTTTTTTTAAATATCATTATATCTCGGAAAATATTGGTGTCGCAAGAAATTCCTAAGAACATTAACTTTTTAATTTTCTATCTACTTTCGAGTGATGTTAAGGTCATAATTTTTCCAACGGAAGAAAGTCAATTTTTCGCAAAAAAAAAAGCAATAAACATTTTTTTTTACGAAAAAAGCACCTTCGATTCTAGTTTCAATTTTACAAGGTATTTCGCATTGTATGAAGATTCTGAGAAAAAAATCCCAAAGTGGCACCTCCAATGCTTAGGCAGTAAAAAATTGAAAATTAAAATAAAAAAAGGATGCAAAGTAGAACCTTGCACATTGCTTCCTCATTATATTTCGCTTTTTACAAAGCAACCTCTAAAAGAAAGTGGGGTAATTGATTTTGGCTTCCTCATACAGAAAGCTTTGTAAAAAACAAAATATAATGAGGAAGCAATGTGCAAGGTTCTACTTTTCATCCTTGTTTTAAATAAATAAATAAGCGCACACGCCCGCTTTGTGAAAATATGATAAGGACGAACGGTCCGGAAATTCCCTCGAATACAGTATCTTCTCTGTTTTTTTGAGAACACGATAGAAACCGGTGTTTTCCGGAATTTCATTGACAAGCAAGGATATGGCTAGTTTATACGACATAAATCGCTACTTTTCGCAATATAGACTGTACAATATCGCTATGAAAATATGGTATCGTTCAACATTTTGGGCTATATCTGACATATTTTTCTGTTAATCATGAATCGGGCACTAATTTAACTCCCCGCTCGATATTTGATACTAAAATTCGCATAGTAGAAAAGAAATCAGAAAATTCCAAAAATCACAATCTCATAAAATTTTAACGTTTCAACCGATCTTAACCAAATTTAATAGGGATCACCGGTGTATGAAAGCTCACATATATGGGCGAATCTCCGGAACCTTTAACTTTCATCATTATGAAAAAAAAATTCAAAAAATTAAAAGCACATCTGTTTAATACACAAATTATGGTTTCAAAATTGAAAAACTATCATCAAATGCTGCAGAACATCGTTTTTTCCAGTGCCCGCGGTTGAGAAATTAATAAACAAACCATAACCTAAATTTGTCATTTTTTGCAATAATTTGCATAAGTAAAAAATCTAATTAAATCACAAATTCGAATGCAATTCAACATATATATGTTTTAACTTATTATGAATTCCTGTAAATACATTTTTTACAATATTTACCACATTCTTTTCTCAACTGCAAATACACAACATATAAACTTTTTTGGCTCTGTTTAAAATTTTTAGTACTAGCCTTTTGCTGTAATTTTTTGCTAAATCTATTCTTCGTCCTCAATATTTCTCTCTTCCTGTCCCTCTCCCTCTTTCTCTCCCTCTTCCTCGCCTTCTTCCTCTGCCTACTTCTACTGTACTCTTTTGCAATTTTCCGGGGTTTGTTCTTTTTTTTTTGTTATTTCATTTTCACTGAAGATCATTTTATCATCGCTCAAAAAGTCTGTCAATTCATTCAATTTTCTTTTTCTTGTTTTTGGTTCTGCAGCTTTTTCTACAAATAAAAATGATTTTGGATTCAAACTGAAATGATCACAAGGTGGATTTGAAATACATTTTGTGCATGATAAATAATTTAAAAATATTTTGTGTCGATCTTCGCGTGTCCAAATCAATTGATGCAACATCTTTGTGTTCGGAATTGTTTTGAGATTATCAGGAACCGTTTTCACGACTTTTTCAATTTCGCTGTTATCAATTAAAAACATTTTTACTTTCGAATTTTGTTGCTTCGAAACAACGCGAATCACATCTTCAGCAGAGATGATGTCAGTATCATACATAACTGCTTTATCACAAATGCCTTTGACAGTTCCACCTGTACCATCTGCACAACTTTTTCCGTGACCAGCAGTTGAAAAATTCCAAGTCGCGTGACTCAATCCTAGTTCTTGGCATCGAGCATGAAAAGAATAAAAATTGGTCTTATTTTTGTACTGGGTACTGGGTCCGTCACTCTGAAAGTGTATAGTGTCTAAATTTGGAATCAAAACTTTTACAAGCTTCAAAATGGGAACCATGTGAGCCCAGATTGATGCAGCATCATGTCGCAGATTTTCGGAAACTGTGCAAAAAGATATACACTCAGTTTCTTCTTCCTCTTTTTTCTTATAAAAAATGGCTCCAGTGTGCAAAGAAATTTGTTTTTGAGAAGCTCCGAAATGCTTGAGGTGCTCTGATTTTACAAATATCTTTATAAATTTCAATATAATTTCAAAAAACCATTATAATTATATTTACAAAAAATGAATTAAAAAATTAAAATACATACTTTTAACCGTATTTAATTATAGTTTTTATCAATATATTCAATAAAAACCAAGTTTATGTTACTTAATTTGAATTTTCAACATTGATTATGACAAGATTTCGGTTGTGACGGAATTTCGGTCGTGACATTTAATGGTTACATCAAAATCTTTAAAAATAGTCTAAATTTATCAAAGCACACTTACCCACTGATAAAGGAAACAAAAACGATTGTGTGCATATAAATTTTAAATGAATTTATTGGTAACTGTTCAAGTCCGCGAGGATTTAAATTGTGACATTGTAACCTAGACAGGCTGACAGATAATATGTCTTCGTCTATAAACAATATAAAGAAATTTTTTTTTGAAAATAAATCGATACGTTTTTTTTCTATTTGATTTGAATTTCATGTGCAATACAAAAAATTAGCTTTATATTAACAATTACTTACTTTATTTTTGAAAATTCCGTGATTTCGGTCGTGACACCTCAAATTGAGAGACAAACTTTAACTGATCGAATATGTCAAATTAAACAACGGATGTCATTAAAATATATTAAATCGAATTTTCGAATTAAAAATTTATTGTTTTCCATGTTTAAAGTTTTAATTAGTTAATGTATTAATTACAAAATAGTATAATAAAAGTAAGAAATCGCGAAAAGACAGCCGAAATATTGTTACAGGTATAGTATGTGAAGTCAAAATCAAGGATAATTAATATTTAGACATCATTAAAATCGTAAAAAAAGCTAGTAATGATAAACCGATTTGATAGTTATTCATTTTTTTAGATGTTTTATTATTCATTTAATTGGCTAATCATACGAGAAGTCGTAAGACATATAGATTAAAGATTCCGGAGATTCGCCCATATACCAACTTGGAGCTTGATATCTCGAAAATTAAAATAGTTATCGCGTTAACAGACATTTTCGAAAAAATTCAAAACCGCGTAAAAATTTAACGATCATGGGGATTTTAACAAAAATTGGTGTGAAAGATGAGGATTGAACCCTCTATCTATGATGTACATTTCAGCTCGAACTGAACATAGCCATATGTGTGTGTGTGTTACACGCTCAAAAAATATAAACCTTTATAACTCGGGAACAACTCGATATAGATCTATCCACCAAAAAAACCCTCACGGGTAAAAAATTGAGACAAGTACATTCACGTGAGTGGTATCTAATACCCCCAAAAACACAGTGTGTCAAAAACTTGAGCCATAAACTATGTATAGGTACAAAAAGTTGTGAAATAAACTAAAAATATATTCAGCATGTCAAGTACATGTTGTACAACATATATATACATTATATACGTGTATATAAATAGTAGTTTTAATATAAACTAAAAAGAATTTCTCGCATTTAAAGGAAAAATAATCAGTAACAAAGAAAAAATCATAAATTGAGAACAAAAATTAATGAATAAATAAATTTCAACATCTCAAAAAATTAAACGGAAGCACTTGGCAAGTTTGCTAAATATCCTATATGGTTCACCATTATTCAATGGTCATATTAGCATAGAAACTCGCCAAGTACTTCCATATAATTTTTTGAGATGTTGAAATTTATTTATTCATTAATTTTTGTTCTCAATTTATGATTTTTTCTTTGTTACTGATTATTTTTCCTTTAAATGCGAGAAATTCTTTTTAGTTTATATTAAAACTACTATTTATATACACGTATATAATGTATATAAACCGGTGCGATGGTCTAGTGGTCAGTGTACTGGCCTCTAGTCCAGAGCACCGGTAGGTCGCGGGTTCGATTCCCGGTGCCGTCGATTTTCGTCGAAAATATAAATACGGGCGCGATGAAGCTCCAGATGTATACATGAGACCCACACAGGTATTTCTACCTGTGGGGGTCACATGTATACAGCTGTAGTCCGTGTTTACGTTCTCGACGAAACGTGACGTAGCTCCGGTGCCGGGAGGCAAACTCGAGACCGGCTATATCGGCATAGATTTTCCGCAGTTTCCCTATGCCCGTAGCAGAAATGCTATGGCAAATGCGATATAGAGGGGGAAGTCGGATGCGGCCGCATGGGGGCCTGGTTACTGATCCAGACCAGACCCCCAGGGGGGACTGGCTACTGATCCGGGCCGACCCTGCAATAGACACACTGTGTTTTTGGGGGTATTAGATACCACTCACGTAAATGTACTTGTCTCAATTTTTTACCCGTGAGGGTTTTTTTGGTGGATTTCACTTCTTTTTGCAAAGTTTTTGCTATTTCTTGCGACCAATCAATTCAGAATAAGGGAACTTGCATTTCACTTGCATTCTTTTATATATTCTTTAGCATGCATATTTATTAGCACAACAAATAATAAATATAGGGTTCCTCTTATTCTCCTTCCGCTTACCGAGATGGATTTTATAATATTGACCAAATATCAATTCATAGTTTCAGAATTTATGTCCCACTGCAAGATAATGTGCTGCTACTCGGTCGGTAACATAAACTGTAATGTAAATTTCTTTTTTGCGGTTGCTTGTTTTTTGTACAACACAATTGTTAATTTTTTTTAACAGAACATAGATTGTTAAATCGTATGCGTACCGTTTAGTTATGCTGTGCAGCTAAGCTGCGGTTATCTCAAGAAATTCCAAAAAAGGTTACTGTTGATTGCAATACATTTTTTTTAAGTCGTAAGACTTTTGCAAATTTTAACTAAGAATAGGCTTTTCAAGACTAACAGTTCTCCGTCAGTTATAACCGCAAACCGAAAACTATAGAGACATCGACCTGGACACCAAAAACTAGGGAGTGGTCGACCTGGACATCGGAAATTATGGAGAGATAGACCTAGACACCTGAACTATAAAGAGATCGATGTGTACAATGTAAATTATGAAGAGTTCAATAC
This sequence comes from Ephialtes manifestator, assembly GCA_963970395.1. NCBI lineage: Eukaryota > Metazoa > Arthropoda > Insecta > Hymenoptera > Ichneumonidae > Ephialtes > Ephialtes manifestator. The sequence continues at coordinate 21,407,656 of OZ019976.1, forward strand.
TGAAGGCTCTGAAAACTATGCAGAGTTCAACTCTGAAGGCACCAAAAACTATGGAGAGATCAACTGCGACATAGAAAACTATGGAGATGACGAGATTGACCTGAACACCAAAAACTATGGAGAGGTCGATCTGGACACCTGAGACCATGGAGAGATCGACCTGGACAACGAAAACTACGAAATCGTCGACCTGGACATCGAAAATTATGGAGGAATCGACCTAGACACCGAAAACTACGGAGACGTCGGCCTGGACAACGAAAACTATGGAGACATCAACCTGCCCACATAGCACCGAAATATTTCTAAAACATTCTCGAAATATTCCTTTGCAATGATGCAATATTGCGAAAATATTGTGACAGATGTTTAAAACATTTCTAAAATATTGTAGAAATCTTGCAATGTCCGCTCAAAACGTTGCAAATATAATATTTCAATAATATTACAGAGCAATATTGTGTTAATATTACATTTTTTGCCCAAGGCTAATTCGTAAGAAATTCTACCGTTTTTAATATAATTTTTGGATTGCGAGTTTTTAAGCAGTACCATTGGATGTCCTCGATAATAATATTATTTATTGAAAAAAAAAAAAAAAAAAAAAATCCCGTCCAGGAATCGAACTCACAACCTCACCTATGTAGTACATCCACGTCGAATTAACGATGGGTAATTTTAAAAAGCGATCCTGTTTCAAAAATATATAACAATATTAGAGTTTCATTAACTAAATTTGTTCCAGAGGGGAATGCGGTTGAAAGAAACGTAAATTCTCGCTTCAAAGACTTACATCTACCTACCTATCAAACCTATTTAACGACTTAATGTCTATCACGCTAACCACTAGACTATCGATTACTTGTACAAACGTTATACTTTTATTGCCCATGTGTTCTGTCAACAAAGACTGATGAATTAAAAAATAAAGATTGAGCAACCTTTTAGAAGATTTCTGGTGCATAACAATCTTGTAAAAAAAATCGATTCATACCGTGCCGTGTTTTCCAATCAATTCTAATGAGGCTTCCAATTTCTGTCAGAATTTGTCCCCATTTCCAAATAATTATATGACGACTTCCCGATTGTATTTCAGTTTTTTCAAATCGAATGATACTCAATTGAACGAGGCAAATTTCTTTTTATCAACAAATTCAACTTTTTAAAACTAGTTTAGAAATTTCCACTTGAAACGTATTGGAATGTTGCAAAAAAGTTTCATTGTAATATTTGCAAAATCTAATCTGGAACCTTTTATTCGAAACTTTGTGAAATATTGTTGAAGAAATTGGATTGTTCGTTTCACAGGTAATGTTCAGAAATATTTAAAAAATGATTGGCAATTGTTTTACCTTTAACAATATTTCTGAACTTTAAGTTGACAATATTGCAATTAAATATTTGTGAATATTCGATTGGAAGCTTATGGTAATATTCCTGTGTAATGAAATATTCGAAATATTCCTGCAATATTTAGGCAATATTATGTGCTATGTGGGTGGATATGGAAAGCTATGGAGAGGTCAACCTGGACATCTGAAACCATGGACAGATCGACCTGGGCAACGAAAACTACGGAGCCGTCGACCTGAACATCGAAAACTATGGAGAAATCGACTTGGACACCTAAATCTATGGAGAGGTCGATCTGGATACCGAAAACTATGGAGAGGTCGACCTGGACATCGAAAACTATGGAGGAGTCGACCTAGACACTTAAAACTATGAATGAATCGACCTGGACACTTAAAACTATGGAGAGATCGACCTGGACAACGAAAACTATGGAGAGGTCGACCTGGACATCTGAAACCATGGAGAGATCAACCTGGACACCGAAAACTATGGAGAGGTCGACCTGGACATCGAAAACTATGGAGACATCGACCTGGATACGGAAAACTATGGAAAGGTCGACCTGGACACCGAAAACTATGGAGAGGTCGACCTGGACATCGAAAACTATGGAGGAATTGATTTGACCACCTAAAACTATGGAGAGATCGACCTGGACAACGAAAACTGCGGAGCCGTCCACCTGGACACGAAAAACTACGGAGCGGTCGACCTGGACATCGGAAAATGTGGACGAATTGACCTGGAGACCAAAGCTGTGGAGCAATCGTTTATTAACATTAACAATGTATATACTATTGCTTCGCCGTGTATTTCATAAACTAGCTCATCACTGGATGACGTTATGATTTTCTTATAGTGATTAGTAGGTTGCGAAAGATCGGTGTGCGAAGTCACAGAGTCGACCACTGAAAAAGTGTAATATTTCAGAGAAGTTTTCAAATATAAATGACCATATCACTTAAACGACTGAACGTAGAACGCTCGTTTTGGTCTTAAACAAATTATTTTGGCCTATAGTATCTGATTATATCTGAAAAAGACTTGAAAACGCTATCATTTTATCAATACAACATATTAACCTCGAAAAAAAGTGGCCAAAACAAGTTGGCTCGAGTAAATGATCTGCGGCAGTGTAAATGTACTTGTCTCGAGACGCTGCCGCGTCTCTTGATATCTCGAGATATAGATTACGATCGCGATCACGATTGTCACGTCACGCACACGCACACATGCACGCGAACGCGCACACGCACACGCACACGCACACACACACACACACACGCACACGCACACACAAATTTTTTCCTGCCTAAGAATCGGAGGTACGACTTTGAATTTCCTCCTTAGCGAATTTCATCACATTTCCAAAAGATAAATGAAAATAATTCGAAAAAAACGGGCAGGTAAAAATTGATTAATTTCTTTATTTTTAGTTTTAATTGTTTACTGCCTAAGAATTAGAGGTTCCACTTTGGGATTTTTTTCTCAGAGTCTTCATACGATGCGAGACACCTTGTAAAATTAAGACTGGAATCAAAGGTGCTTTTTTTTGCGAAAAATTGACTTTCTTTCGTTGGAAAAATTATGGTTTTAGCATCACTCGAAAGTAGATGAAAAATGAAAACGTTAATATTCTTAAGAATTTTTTGAGAGTCTAATATTTTCTGCGATATAGAGATATTTAAATAAAAACGTAAATCCTGAACGGCGCCCTCAATAATTCTGAAAAAAAACCACAAACACCAATCTCAAATAGTAGAACGAACTGACAAATTTAGAAAAATATCCGGGAGGTCTACCGAAAAAAGTGGCCCAGTTGATAAAGAATGCCTCATATACACGGCGAAGTCAGAAGAATATACGGCCGTCTGCACCAGCCCGGGTTTTTCACCGTTTCCCTGTGCTCATGGCGAATGCGGTGCAGAGTAGCTAAGTCGGCTGCGGCCGCATTGGAAGTTAGGTTAGCTTAGTGAAGTGCGGGTAGGGAGTGATAGGAGGATGGGTGGGAAGAGCGGTAGAAGACGATAGAAGCCGTACACTGAAAAAAAATTCTATTGCGGGCTCCCAAAAAGAAGTTTTTTTGAATTAACTCTAGTTCTTATTCGTTCAATCCCATTTAATATTGAAGTAATAAAATATCATCTTACGTATTTTAGAGTTATTGTTTCGATGGCAGCACCTCGATTCTACAGAGCTCATCTCTACAGTCTCAATTCTACACGAGCATTTGTAGACCGAATTTTACTACACGCAACAAAACATGCATGACGATAGTTTTACAGGCCACGAGCTCTACACGAATAGTTCGACAATCGCAAAAGTTCGACACGCAAAAGTTCAACACGAAAAAGTTCAACACGAAAAAGTACAACACCAAAAAGTTCTACACCTTAAAAGTTCTACACCGTAAAAGTTTGACACTGCAAGAGTTCAACACGCAAAAATTGTACACGCAGAAGTTGTACACGCAAAAATCTGACACCGTAAAAGTTCGACACCGCAAAAGTTCAACACGCCAAAGTTCTACACGGCGCATCTCTACACCGTCATAATTCGACACGGCCTCATCCCTACACATGCTCATCTCTGCACGCACCATTTTTTTACAATTTCGGTCGGTAACGCACCATATTTTAACAGTTTCGGTCGGTAACTGTTGAAATATGGCACGTGTAGAGATAAGCATGTGTAGAGATGAGGCTGTGTCGAACTATGACGGTGTACAATTCTTGCGTGTCGAACTCTTGCAGTGTCAATCTTTTACGGAGTAGAATTTTTAAGGTGTAGAACTTTTTTGTGTCGAACTTTTTCGTGTTGAACTTTTGCGTGTCGAACTTTTGCAGTGTCGAACTACGGCGTGTCGAAATTCCGTGGTGTCGGACTTTTGCGTGTAGAGCTCGCGACGTGTACAACTTTCGTCGTGCAAATTTATTGCGTGTAGTAAAATTCGGTGTAGAAATGCTCGTGTAGAATTGAGACTGTAGAGATAATGAGCTCTGTAGAATTGAGGTGCTGACTTTTCGATCTCGTATGGAATTAGCCATCTTCGCCAAGTTACTTCGGCTCGTTTGTCGCTCGAAGCAGCACTAGTAGGGGGTACAAACAAACCGTACGACTTTCATAGACAGGAGACGTTTTGACTTTTGTAATAACATTTTTTTTAAATTGAAATATATACTTAGTGACATAAAAATAAATGCTAAGATGCCAACGAAGAATTGTGCCTTCGCAAATTGTACGTCGGACAGTCGGTATCTGCAGGATGGAGTGACTTTTGTGCCCTTCGCGAAACCGAGTGTCGATGAAGAAAGGTGTCGCAAATGGATTCACGCTTGCAGAAGAACCGATTTAAGCGTTGAAATAATTTAAAAACACTCCTATGTTTGCTCAGAACAGCATAAAAGGTAGGTTGGGTGCAGTATATAAAGTGTTCTTTATATTACAAATGATGTTTTATCAAACATCAAACTGTAAGAAGCAATGTTTTTTGCCAAATCACAAGCAAAAATAAGATAGGCATGTAATTGTAATAAAAATCATAAAACAGCTGTCAAAAATCACCTCTCGATTAACTCTATTTTTCTCTCAGATATGGGCAAACTTCGACAAGCGAGGCACCGTTCGAGGTCCGCAACGGCCCGTGTGGAAAGCTGTTGGGGATATACTGGTTTGAACCGAGCGTCTAGCTAGTTTTTTCTATCAAGTTTTTCTGTAGTGGGACTAGGCATAATCTAGCCAGAATGCACTGATAGATAGCATATCTATCTAGGATCTGTCTAGCTTTCATGGCACAGCTTACCTGACCAGAGGCTAGACATAATATATCTAACATATACGTATTGGCTTAGTGCGTTAAGATGCCAGCGCCGCTTGTAGCACACCTCGGTAACAGTTGATGTAAAAAAGCATTGATTCTTATGGTAGAATATAGTTCACAGAAGATTTTCCGATTATACTAAATGAACAATTGAAAAGTATTGTCATAAATAAAAAATAGGTTGTTTAATTAATTTTTTTGTAATTTTGGTTACGGTAATAGCTTTTTGTTATTCGATTTATTTCATAAAAAGGGTACATAAATTTTCGTATGCCCGGTGTCGTCTGCACTTTTCGCCGGTGTTTATGTTTATGAAAGCTGACAGCAGCATTAAAACGGCATTTAAAGATGGAATTGATAATCAGAACGGGATTCAAGGCGATAACGCATGCAATTGATTTTAATCCACAAGGTATTATAAAATGAAAGGCGTTATCTGTATGCCATGTGCGTCGAGTGAAGGAGTTAAGAGATTCAGACAAACGTATCTTAATAAAGTGCAGCGTTATTCGCCAAACGTCAGTAACACTTGCACTACTACACCGTACAAGGTGAAATTGGAAGTAAGTATTGTAAAGTTTCAATCCTAGTAACAGTATTGTAGTCTACGACTTTTTATTGATTAGAGAACATTTAGTTCGTACAGTAACTCTGAAACTTTTTTTTTCGTTTAACGGAGGCAATCCAGTCCTCGCGCCTTTTCTGTTTGAAAACTTGGATCTTTCCTGTAGGGAAACTGTAGAAATGTACACCCGGTGAATTTACAGAGGTGTTTTTACAATTCACGACGCAACACGGCATTGCGGCCTTCCCTTTTGGCGCACTCCTAGTGTCGATTTATTAAAGAAATATAAATAATATTGTTAATTAACGTACGCTAGCATGCTTTACTGTGATAATTTTTTATCAACTGTTGCACAATTTCGCCGCTTCGAACGCTGACTGTCCAAAATGGCCGCGAATGAAGGTCACGCACGAAGCCAATAGATGCCTAGGCTATCTAGGATCTATCTAGCTTTCATGACACAGCTTACCTGACCAGAGGTTACACATAATATATCTAGCATACACGTATAGATACCGAGGCCATCTAGTGTCAATCTAGTTTTACTTGAATAATTGTATTTGGCGCTACCTACGTAGGGGCTGGGCAGAAAACATGAGCCGCCGTGAGCGGCGCACATATCGCCACCAAACCTAATCTGACTGCGATCGTGCGAGACTGCGCGTCGTATCACGCTGCCTAGTGCGGGCCGTCGCTGGTAACCGAGAGGTCAAATTCTGTTTACATGTATTTATATCGATCACCGACATTCGACAATCCAACATTTTAGTGCAGTACCGATACAGGGTCTAGTCGTGACACGCTGCGCAGCGAGTTATTATTATGTAGAGTGGCACGTGCATGTTCGTGAAAGGTACTAAAAAATACGTTCTAGAGGACGATTTTTTTTGTTTTGTACGACGCGAACGAATTTATATTTTTTTTGTTTTTTGCGATTGAAATAGTATATTACGCCACTAGGGAGGGATAGTCTACTTTCACTCCCCAGTGGAGTATACTATTTTTCACCGTATCTGCAGCGGAAAGTTCGAATTACGTAAAGCCCGTAGGGCGGGAAGTCGAACAACGTTCGAATTACGTAAAGCCCGTAGGGCGGGAAGTCGAACAACGTTCGAATTACGTAAAGCCCGTAGGGCGGGAAGTCGAACTTTCGGCGCAGGTATGGTGAAAAAGTGATTACGTACATTATTCAATACTTTCTAGAGGACTACGATTTTTTTTTGTTTTGTACGTCGCGAAAGAATATATTTTTTTGTTTTTTGCGATAGGCCTTATCGAGATATTTGATTATTAATGAAAAAGTGATTACGTACGTTATTAAATAGTGTTCCCTGTTTAAATAGTATTAAACAGCTTCCCTGTTACGTGCTGTTGCAATAAATGACGGTTTATATTAATTATGTTTTTTATTTATCCTAGGCTATTTAACCGGTATCTGGGTTCAATAGAGAAATCCGGTCTAGCACCTAGTCAATTTTATACTATAGGGTTAACCGATTTCCGTACTGGCTAATCACTAGCTAAGTTTACTGGGCGAATTAATAGAATCTTAGCCAAATTTTACACAGTTTTTCTGTACAACGATTAGACAGCGAGAAATTACACGTAGCGCTCGGATCTAGCTAGTTTTCCGACCTAGATCTTGTACAGAAAATAAGGAAACTAGTCGATTTCAAGGTGATGGCGAGTTGGAATTTCCACACGGGGGTGTTGGCTTTAATAATATTACATTTTAATTTGGCTCCGGGCACACCTTCCCCAGTTAAATTCATATTTATATCACTACTTTAACCATCTAACTCTACGGATTCTGGTGGAGAAATTACAATTCAAATAAAGTTGATAACGCCTGTTTTTGGCAGCCCGCAAACGATGGATTTATCGAATCAATGACATTTCTTTTTCAGCGTACCATGAAAGGAATTAAAAATCTACCAATTAAAATTTACCTTCTCCGCTAGTAAACATCTGCGCACCTAAGAAATCTAACGCTATGAAGAGATTGAACGAATCTTCAAGCTTGCCGTTAAGATCTAGAAGATGATTATGTCGATTTACGAGACGACGGAATTCTCTGTGTCTCTCTTTTTTCTCCGTTATCAGTAGAAACTCTTCAAACTTCTGCTTCAGGATCCGGTAATTTCCGCAAAGATGCATAGCCAAACTCCAAAAGAGTAAAATGCTACAGCAATACGATAAGCTCTCGAAGTTCCCCACAGCAATGTGAAGTAATGCAAACGCATTTTTCGATATGGAAGTGTCATTGCGATTACAGTCAAGTCGATAGTTCATTGTATCAAACGTGTTTGGAAATACCAATGCAATAACTTCGTGAACGTAGGTACACGGAAGCCATATTACGATCATAACCAGGAAATGATAAGTTCCGAACTTATCATGTTGTTTCATTATTATCCGTTCGGCAGGGTCTGTGATCGAAGACCAATCGTCAATCGTTGACTCGATCAAGGGAACTAACCGGCTTCCGTACAGTCGCATAGTTAACCGTAGCATGCTCCCAGCAATGAGGCATGTTGACATAACAACCTGATGTGATATTGTCATACATTTTGGAAACGACTCCGTCAGCGGTGATAGTATGAGTGCAATCTAAAAGAGATATTGCATTTGGTACACTATTCAACAGCAATTATTCAATGATAACGTAACAAACGACTTTAATACCTCGATCACTAAAAACACCGCGTAAACGATTACTGATCTAGACTTAAATCCGTCTAGTGGCCAGATTCCGCAAATTCGCATACATTTTTCATAAATAAAAAAAGTATCACTGCTTATATTCAATAAAACCATTTTATTTTATTTATTCACTTAATACACACATCTTTTCAACAGATGATGGATACGACTGTCTACGGGGACGTGTCATTTTGCACTGAGCCGAATATGCACCTCCACTGAGGTAAAGTAGTACGTAGTTAACCATCTACAACGTCAACATAGCAGCTGCTACATATTCGCTAGAAATATTGCAATTACAATTGTCTTATATACTGTGGAAGCTTTACACATAGGAAGGCTACCACGTAGTTACTATTATTACATCGATTCTTCAAAAAATAATTTCCGTAGATCACATCAAGAGTCGCGGTAGCGACTCGACGCCAAGTTAAAAAAGAAATTAATGTTGCCTTCACATAAATACATCTGTAAATATCGTTTCATTTGTAAGCGTTCCTTGTCATGTCATAAAAGAAATTGAATTGCATTGCGCTGCGAAGGGGCTCAAGAAAACTGCAATTAAGGTAGTCCTTTCACAGTGTGACCCCGCGTGAGATTGAGAAAGAACCTCGATGGAATAAAAATTTGAAAAATCAGGCATATAGAGGGTGCTAAAAAACATAATAATAATTATTATAGATATATTGACGAAAAAAAAAATTGTTTAACAAATTATCCAACAGACTAACTTTTTTAAAAAGGTAAATAATTTGTTAATTTTTCTGAATATCTCGAACAACGCGAATACCGAGTAAACAATTACTGATTTAGACTCCATTTTTTTATTACGACAGAATATACACATTTTTTTAAACAATAGAGACAGCTCTTTCCGAGGTCGTATTATTTCGTACTGGGACTCATATGCACAGTCCTGCTAACTTTTCGTTCACATACATCGCACCTTCCCTTGGGAAAATAAATTGCCTTTGTCGATTGCAATTTACGATGTACAATGTCAACATAGCAGCTATTCAGCAGTATCTAGAAATGTTATAATTGTGTTATATGCTGTGAAGACTTTACATCTGACTACGTGGTTAGTGGAGCATCGATTTTTCAAAAAAATATTTCCATATGCGATTTTCGTGCCGATAAAGATCGAAGGCGATCACGTAAATGCATCTGTAAATACCATTTCCCTTTGGAAGCAGTACTTATACGTTGTAAAAGAATTTTCATTCCGTATGCGATTTTCGTGCCGATAAAGCTCGAAGGCGATCACATAAATGCATCTGTAAATACCATTTCCCTTTGGAAGCAGTACTTATGCGTTGTACAAGAATTTTCATTCCATTATTCCGCGAAGGAACTCGAGAAAGCTACAATTAAACATTCGCTACCGAAGGTCGTAAGAGTAAAGACATAAAGGGTTAAATAATACTGGATAAAAGTAAATTACGTTTTTGGTATCGACAGACAGTATTTATAAAAGTCAGTAATCAGCCCTGTTTTATCTGAATTATGCTGCAAAATTTCAAGCGTCGACCCCTACTTCACTGAGAGAAAAGCATATCGTTGATTTAACGATTTAACATGATAAAACGAATATAGGAAGGCTTGCAATGTTTTATGGTTGAAGCGATGTTAATATAGTTCAATTAACGATACTTGCGAAGTTATTGGAAACAAACGTTGACATCGTATATGCAACGAAACGCCATATAAGAAACTATTATCATTTTGATGATTGCTAATATAAATATTTTTTGCTATAACCATGAAATAAACTAAAATAAATTAAGAGACGTTCCTGCCTCATGGGAATTATACACTCACTTGTACACTCTAAAAACCAAGCAATTGTAAGTGTGTTGTTTCCTATCTTTAACGTTGTGACAATTTTTTATACACATTAAGAGTGTATTCGTTTTACATATCATTACCATGTAAAATACAACATGTTTAAATTGTACAAAAAGTCATCATAATGTAAAAGATAGGAAACATCATACTTACAACACGCTTGGTTTTCAGAATGTATACGTTACATCGCTCGCACGTCTGTCGAGTTCTTGTAGAATTGTAACCAAAATTCATGTTTTTATGAAAAAAAAAAAAGGGTTCAATATATTTCTCCGTTTTTTTTTAAATCATTATTTTTTTTAATCGTTTGTGATTGCTACTATCAACGAAACGTAGGAGTAGATTGCTTTAAGCACATATTTCAAATTGCCAAGATTCAACTTGTACATCTTTGCAGCCGTGATATTTGTGGGCATTCGACTTCGTGCAATGACAATACTGAAATCCGTTATTGACTCTTTGGACAGATCGTACCAGTTACATTGTGTGAACACCTTGCCAATCTCCTGGCTACACGTAGTCAAATAATCGCAGACATAGCAATATAACATCATTGGTGCGATGTTGGATGCCATGTACAGAATCGTCTCAGCCATTACGGTGGGGTTACCATTTTTGATAGCGTAGCCCAATAGGGATGCTAAAGGAAGCAATTATTACGAACCAATTAGGGTGAGAATTTTCTGAATTAATACACTGAAAGAAAAATATAATTAAATACAGAAAATAATACCTTTTAATCAATTATTTAAATGTAAATATACAAATGCTGGATACAATTAAATTAATTGTATATTGAAGACCTTGATTTGTTGAATGAAAACCATATTTACTTCAGACAAGAAAATATTTTTCATCTTTTTGACTAAATATTTTGCTGAAGCAATAAAACTTTCTTTATTGAATCGACATTCCAATTCAGTAAATCTATCGGTAAATGAAAACAGTATTTCTCTCAACATGAACAATATTTATTTCAACCTGTATCCTCCCTTAATTTTCCTCCCTTGATAAGTTCATGAGTAACGAGATTTTATCGAAATCATTGTTATCATTTTATTCGTTCTGTGATGTAAGGGGCCGTCCATAAATGAGGTCACCACGGATTTAATGTTTTTGGAAACCCCCCCCCCCCCCCCCCCATAAAATAAAAAAAATGTCAATTTTTGTATTATCAAAAAACGTTATATATATATCATACATAGTCGAACGATAATAAATATTTTAATATTATTTATGAATAGTAGGAACAATAATGTAACTTTTCATACACCGGTTTAACAAAAACATAAATACTCTGTTCGTTGACTAAAAATGCTCCAAGACTACTAAAAACGAAGATTACAAATGAAATAATCGGAAGAGATAATTTCGATATAGTGAAATCGAAATTTAAAAAATTTCCCCAAGATTGCGAAATCTTGCGAGAGATTTAAAAAAAAATGAAAAATGCATGACGTCACAATGTGACTCCCCCCCCCCCTTTCCGCTATCGTCGTAAAACGTCACTTTTTTCGGGACCCCCCCCTCCCCTATGTGTTGACGCCATTTATGAAGGGCCCCTAAAGAGAATAATAATAATAACCCGTGTAATATTTAATTGCTCCAATTAAATATTATACAGTCGTATTCAATTACATTACTTAGTTCATTCAATAAAATCCTTTTTCGTTGCAATAAAACATTTAATTCGCTCAAATAAGACATAATTGAATAAATCCGACTTCTACAAAAATAGTTTGACATATATAGGTGTTTTATTTGAAACGTTTTGTTAATTGAAATATATATTGAATCCATACAATCATTTATTTAATTGTATACTGATACAAATAAACCGGATCTCAAGTCACTGTTTTCGATTAAATTATTCAGCTCATTGAAACCAACATATTGGAGTTTTAATCACATGTATAGTAGCATCAAATATAAAAAACTTCAATCATTTGTCGGCTTAGAAAAAAAATTGTTGTATTCAATAATATTTTTCTCTCAGGATACTGACAGGAAGGAGTTACGGTAAGTGTCAATAATAAACCATAAAAATATATATTGTTTTGATTATACTAATAAACCGTAGAAATATATGAGGCATTCCATATCAAGCGGGCCATCCTGATCTTCAATGTTCGTAGAGTGAGTTCATAATTTTTTTCCAGAGTATTTAGAGTTCCCCGAACACATACGAGTTATTTCAGATTTTTGATCCCCATAGTTCTTCCAGAATAAAATACGCTTTTTTATTTTTATTTTTTTTCCGTTTGCAGCGGATTTAAAACTATCTATGACATAGCAAAAATGTTCCGGGATAAAATGTAGGGTTTTGCGTATACTTTTTGAAAAAAATGTTTCCAAATGAACGTAGATAAATTTTCAGGAATTTTTTGGCAAAATAATGCCATATCATTTTTTTTCGTTGTGAGGGACCATTTTTATTTTACTCAACATTTCACAGAATTTCCGTCATAATGTTAAAAAACGATGAGAAAAATCAACACGATGGCAAATTGATATCTTCACAATGTACGGATCGGTTATTTGCTGAATCTACACAATTCACATGTTCACATTATGAAGGTATGAATTGATCATGATTCTTTTTTTTTATTTGTCATTTTATTGTACTATTTGAGATGGGTGTTTGTGATTTTGTTCAGATTTTTGGCGCCGTTCAGAATGTATTTTTTTTGTTAATATCACTATCAAATAACATTGGTGTTTCAAAAAAACACCAATTCCTAAGAACATTAACTTTTTAATTTTCCATCTACTTTCGAGTGATGTTAAGATCATAATCTTTCCAACGGAAGAAAGTCAATTTTTCGCGAAAAAAGCACCTTCGATTCTAGTCTCAATTTTGCAAGGTATTTCGCATTGTATGAAGATTCTGAGAAAAATATTCCAAAATGGCACCTCCAATTCTTAGGCAGTAAAAAATTGAAAACTACAGTAAAAAAATTAATACATTTTTTTTCTGCCTAAGAATCAGAGGTACCACTTTGTATTTCCTCCTTAGCGGATTTCATCACATTTCCAAAAGATAAAATGAAACTCCTGGGACGCCGGGGTGCGCCAAATAATTCGGAAAAAACGGGCAGTCAAAAAAATTTATTAATTTTTTTATTTTTATTTTAAATTTTTTACTGCCTAACAATTGGAGGTTCCACTTTGGGATTTTTTTCTCAGAATCTGCATACAATGCAAAACTCCTTGTAAAATTAAGACCGGAACCAAAGGTGCTTTTTTCATTAAAAAAAAACTATTTATTGCTTTTTTGCGAAAAATTTACTTTCTTCCGTGGGAAAAATTATGATTTTAAGATCACTCGAAAGTAGATGAAAAATGAAAAAGTTAATACTGTTAAGAATTTTTTGAGTGTTTAATATTTTCTGCGATATAGTGATATTTAAAACAAACGTAAATCCTGAACGGTGCCCTTAATAATTCTGAAAAAAACCACAAACATCAATCTCAAATAGTACAACGAACTGACAAATTTAGAAAAACATCCGGGAGGTCTACCAAAAAAAGTGGCCCAGTTGATATAGAACGCCTCATATACACCTCGAAGTCAGAAGAATATGCGGCCGTCTGCACCAGCCCGCGTTTTTCACCATTTCCCCGTACTCATGACAAATCCGGTACAGAGTAGCTAAGTCGATTGCGGCCGCATTGGAATTTACGTTAGCTTAGTGAAGTGCGGGCAGGGGATGATAGAAGGATGGGTGGGAAGGACGGTAGAAGACGATAGAAGCCGTATACTGAAAAAAAATTCTATTGTGCACGGACAAAAAAGATTCGTTGCCATAACCAAGAAATGACTTGACACAACCAATCGATTATTTTATTTATCTTATAACTCAAATGTTAATACCAACGATTCGAATGGTAATACCGACGATTCGAATGATAATACCGACGATTCGAATGGTAGTCCCAACGATTGGATTAGTTAACCTAACTAATCTCAAGAGAACTAATCGTGAATAGTTGAGGTTACTATTCGATATGGTTGAGGCAACTAATTTTTTAGACATTGTGTACAGCAAATCGAAAACGTAGTTGCCACAACCAAACATTTCTTTCCGTGTGGGCTCCTAAAAAGAAGTATTTTTTAATTAACTCTAGTTCTTATTCGTGCAATCCCATTCAACATTGAAGTAATAAAATATTATTTTGCTTATTTTAGAATTATTGTTTCGATCTCGTATGGAATTGGAGGAATTACAATTCAAATAAAGTTGATAACGCTTGTTTTTGGCAGCCGGCAAACGATGGATTTATTGAATCAATGACATTTTTTTTCAGTGTATCATGAAAAGAATTAAAAATCTACCATTTAAAACTTACCTTGTCCGCTAACAAAAATCTGCATACCTAAGAAATCTAACGCAATGAAGAGGTTGAACGAGTCTTCAAGCTTGCGGTTGAGATCTAGAAGATGATTATGTCGATTTACGAGACAACGGAATTCTTTGTGCCTCTCTTTTTTCTCCGTTATCAGTAGAAATTTTTCAAACTGCTGCTTCAGGATCCGGTACTGTCCGCAGAGATGCATAGCCAAACTCCAAAAGAGTAAAATGCTACAGCAATACGATAAGTTCTCGAAGTTCTCCACAGCAATGTGAAGTAATGCAACCGCATTTTCCGATATGGAAGTGTCATTGCGATTACAGCCAAGTCGATACTTGATTGTATCATACGTGTTTGGAAATGCCAATTCAATAACGTCGTAAACATAGCTACACGGAGCCCAGAATACGATCATAGCCAGGAAATGATAAGTTCCGAACTTATCATGTTTTTTCATTATCATCCGTTCGGCAGGGTCTGTGATCGAAGACCAATCGTCAATCGTTGACTCGATCAAGGGAACTAACCGGCTTCCGCACAGTCGCATAGTTAACCGTAGCATGCTCCCACCAATGAGGCATGTTGACATAACAACCTGATGTGATATGGTGATACATTTTGGAAACCATTCCGTCAACGGTGATAGTATGAGTGCAATCTAAAAGAGATATTGCATTCGGTACACTATTCAACAGCAATTATTCAATGATAACGTAACGAACGACTTTAATACCTCGATCACTAAAAACACCGCGTAAACGATTACTGATCTAGCCTTAAATCCACCTAGTGGCCAGATTCCGCAAATTCGCATACATTTTTCATAAATACCAAAAGTATCACTGCTTATATTCAATAAAACCATTTTATTTCATTTTTTCACTTAATACACATCTTTTCAACAGATGATGGAGACGACTGTCTACGGGGACGTGTCATTTTGCACTGAGCCGAATATGCACCTCCACTGAGGTAAAGTAGTACGTAGTTAACCATCTACAATGTCAACATAGCAGCTGCTACATAGTCGCTAGAAATATTGCAATTGTCTTATATACTGTGGAAGCTTTACATATGGGAAGACTACCACGTAGGTGCTAGTATTACATCGATTCTTCAAAAAATAATTTCCGTAGGTCGCATAAGTACATCTTTAAATATCATTTCATTTGTAAGCGTTCCTTGTCATCTCATAAAAGAAATTTAATTCCATTGCGCTGTGAAGTGACTCAAGAAAACTGCAATTAAGGTAGTCCTTTCATAGTACAGTGTGACCCCGCGTGAGATTGAGAAAGAACCTGGGTGGAAGAAAAATCTGAAAAATCAGGCATATAGAGGGTGCTAAAAAACATAATAATAATTATTATCAACATATTAACGAAAAAAAAAATTTAACAAATTATCCAACAAACTAACGTTTTTTAAAAAACGTATATAATTTGTTAATTTTTCTGAATACCTATGGATTATAAAAAAAATTATATAATGTATGAAAATAGTAATTTTTTAATGTGTTTGGCATAAAACCACTCATTATACCCAAAAGTGTCCGGACGATTGATCAAGTAGATTCGCAAATACAGCTTAAACACTTTGAAAAAACACAATTTCAAACGTTACATTAAATTCTTTAAAAATTCATTCAAAAAAATCAATAAATTATTTTCATTTAAAAAAAATAGTTTGCCGGATAATTTGTTAAAGAATTTTCTTCGTTACTTTGTTAATAACAATTTATAATTATTATTATGCAAGATCAATCTTTTCAGCACCTTCTATATGATTGATTTTTTAAAGATTTTTGTTCCGTCGAGATTCTCTCGATTCTCTCTGAATAGATTCTTAAAATAAATAACGTTTATAATAACTTTTCATGAAAGTGAGTTGTAATTCATTAGTAAGTAGTTCTTTTTCTGAGAATGAAAACATATTTTCTTGCTCCTTTTTTAAAAAATCATTTTTTAATTGCTTTAAGCACATATTTAAAATTGTCAAAATTCAACGTGTAGAGCTTTGCAGCCGTGATGTTCATGGGATATTCTACTTCGCGGAATGACGATACTGAAATACCTTATTGACTCCTTGGACAGATCGTATCAGTTACATTGTATGAACACCTCGCCAATCTCCTCTCTATACGTCGTCAAATAATCGCTGACATAGGAATAGATAAATAGTGGTGCAATGTTGATCGCTATGTGCGGAAACATTTCAGCCATTCCGGTAAAGTCACATTTATTGTTAGCGTAGCCAAGTTGCGAAGCTAAAGAATGCAATTATTACGGACAAATTGAACTGAGAATTTTCTGAATTAATACACTAAGACAAAAATATAATTGAATACAGGAAATAATTTCAATAAATCAATTTTTTCCACTTATGCAAATCCAAGATTTATTTGAATTAGAATTTTATATTTATTCCCTCGATCTGTTAAATGAAAACGATATTTACTTCAATCAACAAAACATTGTATCTTCGCGATTAAATATTTTATTGAATCAATAAAACTACCCAATGCATACGTCAGACAATAAAAGTTTTCATATTATATCGTCAACCTGGTCAATGAATCGTCAAATGAAAACAATATCTCTTTTAACGTGAACAATATTTATTTGAACCTCTATAATATGTAATTGCTCGAATTAAATGTTAAACAGTTGCTTTCGATTACATTTCTTAGTTCATCCCATGAAATACTTTTCCGTTTTAATAAAACATTTAATAGTCCGACTATATCTACGAAAACCGTTTCACATATGTGCAGGTTTAATTTGAAAGGTTCTATCAATTCAAATATATTGTTACGACCGAGCGAACGAATAAAGTGGATAAATATCCACTTTGTGGGGCGGATATTATTAATTACAAAGGCTTCTATTTATCTTGATCGCTTTCGTTCGCACGTTTGCTCGCAGTCAAAGTCCTTGTCAAGACTCTCTTCTGACGTCACGTTTACTGTAAAGTTTATTAAGTATTCATCTGTCGATCGTCATACCGTGTGTTCCTATAAAACCTAATCTCTATATTCATAACAATATATTAAATTCATACTATCATTTATTTAATTAACTCACCGAAAGATAGGTAAAAGTAACGTCCGAACTTATCGTGCCGTTTCATGATCCTTCATTCCTTCGGATCTGTGATTAAAGACCAATCGTCAACTGTTGACTCGAGCAAGGAAATTAATTGGCTACCATATAATCGCACAGTTAATAGTAACAGACTTATGAGAAGGTTGAACGCTGATGAAATAAATTGTTGCTTGACTCCATCCACGATACACCCACATGGAAATAGAAATATATCCACGATATATTCAACGTATAGAACTTTTTGGCGCTAAACGTATATGAAATATATTTTACATATATTCCATACATATATCCCATATATTTTGAATATATTTTTGCACACATATATGCAGAATATATGCAGGATATAGAACTTTTTGGCGCCATATATTTAACGTATATGTTACATATATATTTTTCTATGTGGGCACTTTGCAAAAAGTGCCACGAGTGGTGATAGTATCAGCATAATCTGAAAAAGATATTCATTTTTAAAACAATTTAATAGGTTTTATATGCATATTGATGTTGTATGTAGCAGTTTTAATACCTCGAAGAACGCGAATACCGAGTAAACAATTACGGACCTAGACTTAAATCCATCGAGTGGCCAGATACCGCAGATTCGCATACATTTATAAATAAAAAACGGATCACTATTTATATTCAACAAAACCATTTTATTTTTTTATTACGACAGAATATACACATTTTTTTAAACAATAGAGACAGCTCTTTCCAAGGTCGTATTATTTCGTACTGGGACTCATATGCACAGTCCTGCTAACTTTTCGTTCACATACATCGCACCTCCCCTTGGGAAAATAAATTGCCTTTGTCGATTGCAATTTACGATGTACAATGTCAACATAGCAGCTGTTCAGCAGTTTCTAGAAATGTTATAATTGTGTAATGTGCTGTGAAGAATTTACATCTGACTACGTGATTAGTATTAGAGCATCGATTTTTCAAAAAATTATTTCCGTATGCGATTTTCGTGCCGATAAAGCTCGAAGGCGATCACATAAATGCATCTGTAAATACCATTTCCCTTTGGAAGCAGTACTTATACGTTGTACAAGAATTTTCATTCCATTATTCTGCGAAGGAACTCGAGAAAGCTGCAATTAAACGTTCGCTACCAAAGGTCATAAGAGTAGAGACATAAAGGGTTAAATAATACTGGATCTTGATATACCAAAATCGATTTTTAAAAGTAAATTACGTTTTTGGTATCGATAGACAGTATTTATAAAAGTCAGTAATCAGACTTGTTTTATCCGAATTATACTGCAAAATTTCAATCGTCGACCCCTACTTCACTGAGAGAAAAGCATATCGTTGATTTAATGATTTAACATGATAAACCGAATATAGAAAGGCTTGCAATGTTTTATGGTTGAAGCGATGTTAATAGAGTTCAATAAACAATACTTGCCAAGTTGTTGGAAACAAACGTTGAAATCGTATATACAACGAAACGGCATATAAGAAACTATTATCATTTTGATGATTGCTAATATAAATATTTTTTGCTATAACCATGAAATAAACTAACATAAATTAAGAGACGTTCCTC
Organism: Ephialtes manifestator; assembly: GCA_963970395.1. Taxonomy (NCBI): domain Eukaryota; kingdom Metazoa; phylum Arthropoda; class Insecta; order Hymenoptera; family Ichneumonidae; genus Ephialtes; species Ephialtes manifestator. The sequence continues at coordinate 21,426,960 of OZ019976.1, forward strand.
CTGGGAATTATACACTCACTTGTACACTCTAAAAACCAAGCGGTTTGTAAGTGAGTTGTTTCCTATCTTTAAGGAGGCATCCTCACATATCGATTTAGAAGATCAAATTACAAAATTAATATATATTGTAGATTGAAACATTCTGAACGATCCCAAAAAATTAGAAAGGATTTGACCGTTTATAAATAAAAATATTCCAAAATGAAATATGCCTTTTTTAACACGGTCTCAAATGGCAGTCGTAGTTAGCTCGCACTTTATCGGTGAATTTTATATGCTAATAGAGAAGATGCATTAATAGTAATGATTTCAAATGATAGACTGAATTCTTACAAAGCATTAAAAATTTAAAAAAAACGTCTATAACCGCAGTAACACAGTCAAAAACAGTGTTCAACTAATTACTTTTGTGAAATTTTCAATCTCCATCGAAGAGATTTGGCAACGCCGCATATTCTGAGGGGAAATAGCGGACTAGCAAAATGGACTCGTCTATGGCGAGAATTTCAAAAGTTAATTTTCGCATTTCGTGAGATTAAAGCTTCTTCTTAGCAAATATAACGTAAAACAATTCCGGAATCCCGGAAATTTGCATTTTTTGAGACTCAACTCAAGCTGATCAACGCTCGATTGTAATTATATGACTGCTTTGTAGTCAATAAGTAGTTATAAATTTTTAAGATTTAAACACGCGCTGAAAGTAAACTCAGCGATACCAACTTCAATATATGTGCGACGTTGCCACGAGCTCTGCGGGACGTCCCGACACGCGACAGCCTACTTTATTTCGCTCAAAATAAGGTTGGCACAACAGTCATATGAGTGACTTTGCATTTCGTAATTCGTAAAAATAAAATAGAAGGAATTACATTTCGCCTTAACACCCTACACAGTGACTGAAGGGGAACTGTAGAGCAATATGCACTACAAATTTCAATTTTTTTTGTCATTTATATGAAAATTTCTAATAGTGCGTTGGTTGACTAGCATGACCCACAGATGCCTCCTTAACATTGTGACAAGTTTTTACACACATTAAGAGTGTATTCGTTTTACATATCATCACCATGTAAAACGCGACACGTTTAAATTGTGCAAAAAGTCATCATAATGTAAAAGATAGGAAACATCATACTTACAACACGCTTGGTTTTCAGAGTGTATACGTTACGTCGCTCGCACGTCTGTAGACTTCTCGTAGAATTGTAACTAAAATTCATGTTTTTATGAAAGAAAATAAGGGCTCAATATATTTCTCCGTTAATTTTTGAAATCATTGTTTTTTTTAATCGTTTATGATGGCTACTATCAACGAAATGTAGGAGTAGATTGCGTTAAGCACATATTTGAAATAGTCAAGATTCAACTTGTACAACTTTGCAGCTGTGATATATGTGGGCATTTGACTTCGTGCAATGACAATACTGAAATCCGTTATTGACTCTTTGGACAGATCGTACCAGTTACATTGTGTGAAAACTTTGCCAATCTCCTGGCTACACGTAGACAGATAATCGCTGACATAACAATATAACATCATTGGTGCGATGTTGGATGCCATGTACAGAAACGTCTCAGCCATTACGGTGGGGTTACCATTTTTGATAGCGTGGCCCAAATTGGTTGCTACAGGAAGCAATTATTACGAACGAATTAGGGTGAGAATTTTCTGGATTATTACACTGAGAGAAAAATATAATTAAATACAGAAAATAATTCCTTTCAATCAATTTTCTAAATTTAAATATACAAATGCAGGATACATTTAAATTAATTGTATATTCAAGGCCTCGATTTGTTGAATGAAAACCATATTTATATCAGACAAGAAAATATTTTTCATCTTTCTGACTAAATATTTTGCTGAAGCAATAAAACTTTCTTTATTAAATCGACATTCCAATTCAGTAAAACTATCGGTAAATGAAAACAGTATTTCTCTCAACATGAACAATATTTATTTCAACCTGTATCCTCCCTTAATTTTCCTCCCTTAATAAGTTCATGAGTAACGAGATTTTATCGAAATCATTGTTATCATTTTATTCGTGTTGTGATGTAAGGGGCCGTCCATAAATGTCGCCACCACGGATTTGATGTTTTTGGACCCCCCTCCCCCTGGTCACGTATCGGCACAAGTGCAAAGCCCTTCCCTCAAACATGACATCACGCGATCTCGCCTAACTCCACCCCTCCCCTTCATAAAGTAAAAATAATTTCAATTTTTGTATTATCAAAAAACATTATATATATATATATATATATATATATATATATATCATACATAGTCGAACGATAATAAATATTTTTATATTATTTATGAATAGTAGGAACAATAATGTAACTTTCCATGCACCGGTTTAACAAAAACATAAATACTCTGTTCGTTGACTAAAAATGCTCCAAGACTACTAAAAACAAAGATTACAAATGAAATAATCGGAAGAGATCATTTCGATATAGTGAAATCGAAATTAAAAAAATTTCCCCAAGAGATTGCAAAATCTTGCGTGAGATTAAAAAAAAGAAAAATGCGTGACGTCACAATTATGACTCCCGCCCCCCTCCTCCTTTCCGCTATCGTCACAAAACGTCACTTTTTTCGGGACCCCCCCGCCCCTATGTGTTGACGTCATTTATGAACGGCCCCTAAAGAGAATAATGAATAATAATAATAATAACCCGTGTAATATTTAATTACTCCAATTACAATTAAGGGGAGGGAGTCAGGTAAAAAAAATGATTTTGGAAATTCAATATCATCCAAATCCTATTGCATATAAAAATGCCCAACGCACTGTATTGTTGGTACTCGATGAAAGGATTTTTTATTGTCGTCTGACTTGCATATGCTTTTCAATATTATCTTAAGCAAAGATCTTAGTTTTTCCATTCTGCGCATGATTCAGATCAAACTACTAGGCAGATTGGAATGGTTGACGTCTCATTTTCTTCTTCATGAAAAGATGCACCGGCTAAATGGAGCAAATGTTAATAAAAGGTAATATTTTTTAAGTGTCATAATTATTAATAAATAAATTTTATGTTATTTTCGAAATCAGTGATTAACTTTGCTTTCAGAATGAAAAAAAAAATCGTTTGCACCATTTAGCCGGTGTATCTTTTCGCGAAGAAGAAAATGAGACGTCAACCATTCCAATCTACCTAGTAGTTTGATCTGAATCATGCGCAGAATGGAAAACCTAAGAACTTTGCTTAAGATAATATTGAAAAGCATTTGCAAGTCAGACGATAGTAAAAAATCCTTTGATCGAGTACCAACAATATAGTGCGTTGGGCATTTTTATATGCAATAGAATTTGGATGATATTGAAATTCCAAAATCAATTTTTTTACCTGACTCCCTCCCCTTAATTCATATTTAATTGCTCCAATTAAATATTATACAGTTGTTTTCAATTTCATTACTTAGTTCATTCAATAAAATCCTTTTTCGTAGCAATAAAACATTTAATTCACTCAAATAAGACATAATTGAATAAATCCGACTTTATCTACAAAAATAGTTTAGCATATATAGGGGTTTTATTTGAAACGTTTTGTTAATTCAAATATATATTGAATCCATACAATCATTTATTTAATTGTATACTGATACCAATAAACTGGATCTCAAGTCACTGTTTTCGATTAAATTATTTAGCTCATTGAAACCAACATATTGGAGTTTTAATTACATGTATAGTAGCATCAAATATAAAAAACGTCAATTATTTATCGGTTAAAAAAAAATGTTTGTTGTATTCAATAATATTTTTCTCTCAGGATGCTGACAGGAAATAGGAAGGAGTTGCGGTACGTGTCAATAATAAACCATAGAAATATATACATCGTTTTGATTATACTAATAAACCGTAGAAATATATGAGCCATTCCATATGATGCAGGCCACCTTGATCTTCAATGTTTGTAGAGTGAGTTCATCATTTTTTTCCAGAATATTTAGAGTTCCCCGCACACATACGAGGTATTTCAGATTTTTTATCCCCATAGTTTTTCCACAATAAAATACGCTTTTTTTATTTTTATTTTTTTACCGTTCGCTGCTGATTCAAAACTATTTATGACACTTGCTGTGTCATAAATACTTGCAAAAATGTTTCGGGATAAAATGTAGGATTTCACGTATACTTTTTGATAAAATTGTTTCCAAATTAGCTTAGATACATTTTTAATCACTTTTTGGCAATACAAATTTATACCATTTTTTTTCATTAGGAGGGACCATTTTGATTTCGGTCAAAATTTAACAAAATTTCCGTTACTATGCCCACTAATTGCATCAAAATTTGCGTGATGATCAATTCATACCTTCATAATGTGAACATGCGAATTGTGTATGATTGAGCAAACAACCGAGCCGTACATTGGGAAGATATCAATTTGCCATCGTGTTGATTTTTTCATCGATTTTTAACATTATGACGGAAATTCTGTGAAATTTTGAGTAAAATAAAAATGGTCCCGCTCAACGAAAAAAATATGATATGGCATTATTTTGCCAAAAAATGCCTGAAAATGTATCTCTGTTAATTTGGAAACATTTTTATCAAAAAGTCTACGCGAAACCCTATATTTTATTCCGGAACAATCTTGTTGTGTCATAGACAGTTTTAAATCGGCAGCAAAAGGAAAAAAAAATAAACATAAAAAAACCGTTTTTTATTGCAGAAAAACTATGTGGATCAAAAATCTGAAATAACTCGCATGTATTCGGGGAACGCTAAATACTCTGGAAAAAAATTATGAACCCACTCTACGAACATTGAAAATCAGGGTGGCCCGCTTCATATGGAATGCCTCATATATTGTTTCGATTATCCTAATTAAAATTACCGACGATAGTTGTGCGGTCGGTACGCGGCTCTGACGATTCCCCGAGTTAAGCAGCGTTGTTTGCGGCCATTACTTCAATGGGTGACCGTTTAGCCGTGCACCGGCTAAACTGGGCCACTTTTTTCGGTCGACCTCACGGATATTTTTTTTTTATTTGTCATTTTATTGTACTATTTGAGATGGGTGTTTGAGATTTTTTTCAGATTTTTGAAGGGCGCCGTTCAGATCGTACTTTTTGTTTTAATATCGCTATCAGAAAATATTGATGTTTCAAAAAAATCCTAAGAACATTAACTTTTTAATTTTCCATCTACTTCGAGTGATGTTAAGGTCATGATTATTCCAACGGAAGAAAGTCAATTTTTCGCAAAAAAAGCTATAAATAATTTTTTTTTACGAAAAAAGCACCTTCGATTCCAGTCTCAATTGTACAAGATATTTCGCATTGTATGAAGATTTTGAGAAAAATATTCCAAAGTGGCACTCCAATTCTTAAGCAGTAAAAAATTGAAAACTAAAATAAAAAAATCAATACATTTTTTTCTGCCTAAGCATCAGAGGTACCATTTTGTATTTCCTCCTTAGCGGATTTCATCACATTTCCAAAAGATAAAATGTAACTCCTCGGACGACGGGCTGCGCCAAATAATTCGGAAAAAAAGGGCAGGAAAAAATTTATTAATTTTTTTATTTTTATTTTCAATTTTTTACTGCCTAAGAATTGGAGGTTCCACTTTGGATTTTTTTCTCAGAATCTTCATACAATGCAAAACTCCTTGTAAAATTAAGACCGGAATAAAAGGTGCTTTTTTCGTAAAAAAAAATTATTTATTGCTTTTTTTGCGAAAAAATGACTTTCTTCTGTTGGAAAAATTATGATTTTGACATCACTCGAAAGTAGATGAAAAATGAAAAAGTTAATATTCTTAAGAATTTTTTTAGAGTCTAATATTTTCTGCGATATACTGATATTTAAAGAAAACGTAAATCCTGAAAAGTGCCCTTAAGGTAGTTCTGTCGTGAATGCCATCCAAACTCATATGCATGAATTTTTGACATGTTTTAATTTAGCTATTCAATTTTACTTGCACAAAATCTTGAAGGCTTTTACCGAGTATTTGAATAAACAATTAAAACTTCAAAATCGATCTTTTTACACGGCGCTGACGGGAAGGCTGGAAAAATTGATGTTTAAATCGAAAATTAACATACTTAGATCAAAGATAGAGAAAAAATAAAAAGTACTACGGATTCACAAATCATTCAGGAATTGATGCATCATGAAAAAAAGTGAAGTCTCCGGAATAATGTTTAATTGAACCAAGGTCAAAGTGCACGATACCGTGCCAAATGACGTTTCCTAACCTAATTATCGTAAAAATTAAGTCAAATCCGCACTAAACATATCAACTATTTACAAATAATCGTTTTAATTTGATTACGACAATTTCGAAGGATTCTCGATTTTTTTCAATATTATTATTTAGGCAGTCAAAGCGATGAGTATGATTATTTTTTAATGTCATATAGACTCTGAGATTTATGACTCCGGCGTACCGACAGAACTACCTTAAGAGGCAGTGGTTCCCCCACAGGGAAGTGGTTCCCCACTTCCCCCACCACACCTCAAAATTTCGAAAGCTGTTTTCTCTCAAAAAACAATAGAGATTGGGCTTGCATTTTGAGGTAATCCGCAGAAGTATCGTAGAATTGGGCTAAGCTTCTGGCTCCTCAATCGATTCAGTCGTTTTTTTGTGAGAATTAAAAGAAAAATAGTGCGAGAGAGACAGAGCTATGTCCGAGAGAGACAGACCTATAGGCGTTTAACATTGGGCGAAGAAATTCCAGCCGGTGTATTACATGCTCTTAATAATTCTGTAAAAAAAACCACAAACATCAATCTCAAATAGTACAACGAACTGACAAATTTAGAAAAACATCCGGGAGGTCAACCGAAAAAAGTGGCCCAGTTGATAAAGAACGCCTCATATACACCGCGAAGTCAGAAGAATATGCGGCCGTCTGCACCAGCCCGGGTTTTTCACCGTTTCCCCGTGCTCATGGCGAATGCGGTACAGAGTAGCTATGTCGGCTGCGGCCGCATTCGAAGTTAGATTAGCTTAGTGAAGTACGGGTAGGGGGTGATAGGAGGATGGGTAGGAAGGACGGTAGAAGACGACAGAAGCCGTACACTGAAAAAAAATTCTATTCCGGGCTCCCAAAAAGAAGTATTTTTTAATTGACTCTAGTTCTTATTCGTTCAATCCCATTTAACATTGAAGTAATAAAATATTATTTTGCTTATTTTAGAGTTATTGTTTCGATCTCGTATGGAATTGGAGGAATTACAATTCAAATAAAGTTGATAACGCCTGTTTTTGGCAGCCGGCGAACGATGGATTTATTGAATCAATGACATTTTTTTCCAGTGTACCATGAAAAGAATTAAAAATCTACCAATTAAAATTTACCTTGTCCGATAGTCAAAATCTGCCCAATTAAGAAATCTAACGCAATGAAGAAGTTGAACGAGTCTTCAAGCTTGCCGTTAAGATCTAGAAGATGATTATGTCGATTTACGAGACGACGGAATTCTCTGTGTCTCTCTTTTTTCTCCGTTATCAGTAGAAATTCTTCAAACTGCAGCTTCAGGATCAGGTACTGTCCGCAGAGATGCATAGCCAAACTCCAAAAGAGTAAAACGCTACAGCAATACGAGAAGATCTGGTAGTTCCCCATAGCGATGTGAAGTAATGGAACCGCATTTTTCGATATGAAAGTGTCATTGCGATCACAGCCAAGTCGATACTTCATTGTATCAAACGTGCTTGGAAATGCCAATGCAATAACGTCGAAAACATAGGTACACGGAACCCATAATACGATCATAACCAGGAAATAATAAGTTCCGAACTTATCATGTTTTTTCATTATTATCCGTTCGGCGGGGTCTGTGATCGAAGACCAATCGTCAATCGTTGACTCGATCAAGGGAACTGACCGGCTTCCGTACAGTCGCATAGTTAATCGTAGCATGCCCCCACAAATCATGCTTGTTGACATAAGAACCTGATATGATATTGTGGTACATTTTGGAAACAACTCCGTCAGCGGTGATAGTATGAGAGCAATCTAAAAGAGATATTGCATTTGGTACACTATTCAACAGCAATTATTCAATGATAACGTAACGAACGACTTTAATACCTCGACCACTAAAAACACCGCGTAAACGATTACTGATCTAGACTTAAATCCGTCTAGTGGCCAGTTTCCGCAAATTTGCATACATTTTTTATAAATAAAAAAAGTCTCACTGTTTATATTCAATAAAACCATTTTATTTTATTTGTTCACTTAATACACACATCTTTTCAGCAGATGATGGAGACCACTGTATACGGGGACGTGTCATTTTGCACTGAGCCGAATACCCAGCTCGACTGAGGTAAAGTAGTACATAGTTAACCATCTACAATGTCAACATAGCAGCTGCTACATAGTCGCTAGAAATATTGTGGAAGCTTTACATATGTGAAGACTACCACTTAGGTACTAGTATAACATCGATTCATCAAAAAATAATGTCCGTAGGTCACATAAATATATCTGTAAATATCGTTTCATTTGTAAGCGTTCCTTGTCATGTCATAAAAGAAATTTAATTCCATTGCGCTGCGAAGGGACTCAAGAAAACTGTAATTAAGGTATTCCTTTCATAGTACAGTGTGACCCCGCGTGAGATTGAGAAAGAACCTCGATGGAATAAAAATCTGAAAAATCAGACATATAGATGGGTGCTAAAAAACATAATAATTATTATTATTGACGTATTAACGAAAAAGAAATTGTTTATCAAATTATCCAACAAACTAACTTTTTTTAAAAAGGTAAATAATTTGTTAATTTTTTTTAATACCTATGGATTATAAAAAAAAATTATGTAATATATGAAAATACTGATTTATTAATTTTTAAATTTTGTAAAATATGGAAAGTCTTGAATTGTGGATATGTGTTTGGCATAAACTACTCATTATACCCAAAAAGTGTCCGGACGATGGATCAAGTAAATTCGCAAATACAGCTTAAACACTTTGAAAAAACAAAATTTCAAACATTATATTCTTTAAAAATTCATACGAATTCTAAAAAATCAACAAATTATTTTCATTTTAAAAAAATAATGAGTTCGCCGGATAATTTGTTGAAGAATTTTTTTCGTTACTTGGTTAATAACAATTTGTAATTATTATTATGCAAGATCAATCTTTTCAGCACCTTCTATATGATTGACTTTTTAAAGATTTTTTATTCATATATTATTTATATATCGTCAACCTGGTCAATAAATCTATCGTTAAATGAAAACAATATTTCTTTTAACGTGAACAATATTTATTTCAACCTCTATAATATGTCATTGCTCGAATTAAATGTTAAACAGTTGCTTTCGATTACATTTCTTAGTTCGTCCCATGAAATACTTTTCCGTTTTAATAAAACATTTAGTAGTCTGACTATTTCTACGAAAACAACTTCGCATATGTGCAGGTTTAATTTGAAAGGATCTGTCAATTCAAATATATATTAAATTCATACTATCATTTATTTAATTGACTCACCGAAAAATAGGTAAAAATAACGTCCGAACTTATCGTGTCGTTTCATAATCCTCTATTCCTTCGGATCTGTGATTAAAGACCAATCGTCAACTGTTGACTCGAGCAAGGGAATTAATTGGCTACCATATAGTCGCAAAGTTAAGGAGGTTCGTCAGAAATATAAAAATGTAGAGAAAAATTTGAAAATATTATCACATAGTCGATACTTTGTGCTGAATGTCCCTGAATTATTTGGGAATTTTTACCTACACCATTCACATAAAATTATAGTATTTTTTGCATACTGTTTAATATGGGCTCTTATGACATGACAGCTCCATCGCTTTATAACTCGGAGAAAAATGCAGAGAAAAAAATGCAAATCTTGTTATTTCACAGTAGTTATAGTTTGGGTAAATACCACTAAAAAATCAAACTGATTGTCTACTTTGTTCATGAGAATTATTGAATGAAAGCACGACTTTCGCAGTTGTTTGCAGCTTGCCGCCCACATAGCACCGAAATATTTCTAAAACATTCTCGAAATATTCCTTTGCAATGATGCAATATTGCGAAAATATTGTGACAGATGTTTAAAACATTTCTAAAATATTGTAGAAATCTTGCAATGTCCGCTCAAAACGTTGCAAATATAATATTTCAATAATATTACAGAGCAATATTGTGTTAATATTACATTTTTTGCCCAAGGCTAATTCGTAAGAAATTCTACCGTTTTTAATATAATTTTTGGATTGCGAGTTTTTAAGCAGTACCATTGGATGTCCTCGATAATAATATTATTTATTGAAAAAAAAAAAAAAAAAAAAATCCCGTCCAGGAATCGAACTCACAACCTCACCTATGTAGTACATCCACGTCGAATTAACGATGGGTAATTTTAAAAAGCGATCCTGTTTCAAAAATATATAACAATATTAGAGTTTCATTAACTAAATTTGTTCCAGAGGGGAATGCGGTTGAAAGAAACGTAAATTCTCGCTTCAAAGACTTACATCTACCTACCTATCAAACCTATTTGACGACTTAATGTCTATCACGCTAACCACTAGACTATCGATTACTTGTACAAACGTTATACTTTTATTGCCCATGTGTTCTGTCAACAAAGACTGATGAATTAAAAAATAAAGATTGAGCAACCTTTTAGAAGATTTCTGGTGCATAACAATCTTGTAAAAAAAATCGATTCATACCGTGCCGCGTTTTCCAATCAATTCTAATGAGGCTTCCAATTTCTGTCAGAATTTGTCCCCATTTCCAAATAATTATATGACGACTTCCCGATTGAATTTCAGTTTTTTCAAATCGAATGATACTCAATTGAACGAGGCAAATTTCTTTTTATCAAAAAATTCAACTTTTTAAAACTAGTTTAGAAATTTCCACTTGAAACGTATTGGAATGTTGCAAAAAAGTTTCATTGTAATATTTGCAAAATCTAATCTGGAACCTTTTATTCGAAACTTTGTGAAATATTGTTGAAGAAATTGGATTGTTCGTTTCACAGGTAATGTTCAGAAATATTTAAAAAATGATTGGCAATTGTTTTACCTTTAACAATATTTCTGAACTTTAAATTGACAATATTGCAATTAAATATTTGTGAATATTCGATTGGAAGCTTATGGTAATATTCCTGTGTAATGAAATATTCGAAATATTCCTGCAATATTTAGGCAATATTATGTGCTATGTGGGCGATATAGCAGGCAGGAAGTACGGCAACATTGGAGAGTTAAGAGTTAGGCTAGGCTCAGCGCCACAGGCGCGCGATTCAGATGATCTTATATCGATAAACGAGACGTGGTTTGGCGAAAATCGAATATTCGATTCATTTTTTTCTTATCCTTTCCGTTTTGTACTCGTTTTAACATATGCTTATAGCACTTTTCGCTAATAAACTTCCCTTTCCACCTGTAACGTCGACCTGCCATGATTGCAAAAGCATAAGTGCTGAACTGTTGGCAGTCAGCTGGTAGTCGCCACCATGACACTCATGGTAGGCAACCGCATAAAATACGGACCTTGTTGCCGCACTTCTCCATAAATTCGCGATACTACAAATTCTAATTTCTATATGTTTGAGCATTATAAACTTATATCGATTAACTTTATACTGCTAAAAAACATTTATATATCCGTTTGAAATTACATTATCCATCCCAATTTGACAATTCTCCGAATCAAGATACATAATTTATGCCGTTGGCTATCGTGAAATATACACGGGCCTATTTGGCCCGTGTATAAGCATAGGACTACCGCTCGCACTCCTCACCTTCCGCACGTACTGACGAACCTCCTTAATAGTAACAGACTTATGAGGAAGTTGAAAGCTGACGAAATAAATTGTTGAAAAAAGTGATAGTATCAGCATAATCTCAAAAAGGTATTCATTTTTAAACAATTTAACAGGTTTTATATGCATATTGATATAGTATGTAGCAGTTTTAATACCTCGAACAATGCGAATACCGAGTAAACAATTACTAATCTAGACTTAAATCCATCGAGTGGCCAGATACCGCAGATTCGCATACATTTATAAATAAAAAACGGATCACTGTTTATATTCAACAAAACTATTTTATTTTTTATTACGACAGAATATACACATTTTTTTAAACAATAGAGTCAGCTCTTTCCGAGGTCGTATTATTTCGTACTAGGACTCATATGCACAGTCCTGATAACTTTTCGTTCACATACATCGCACCTCCCCTTGGGAAAATAAATTGCCTTTGTCGATTGCAATTTACGATGTACAATGTCAACATAGCAGCTGTTCAGCAGTTTCTAGAAATGTTATAATTGTGTTATATGCTGTAAAGACTTTACATCTGACTATGTGGTTAGTAGAGCATCGATTTTACAAAAAATTATTTCCGTATGCGATTTTCGTGCCGATAAAGCTCGAAGGCGATCACACAATAGCATCTGCAAATACCATTTCCCTTTGGAAGCAGTACTTATACGTTGGACAAGAATTTTCATTCCATTATTCTGCGAAGGATCTCGAGAAAGTTGCAATTAAACGTTCGTTACCAAAGGTCATAAGAGTAGAGACATAAAGGGTTAAATAATTGATATACCAAAATCGATTTTTAAAAGTAAATTACGTTTTTGGTATCGAGAGACAGTATTTATAAAAGTCAGTAATCAGACTTGTTTTATCCGAATTATGCTGCAAAATTTCAATCGTCGACCCCTACTTCACTGAGAGAAAAGCATATCGTTGATTTAACGATTTAACATGATAAAACGAATATAGGAAGGCTTGCAATGTTTTATGGTTGAAGAGATGTTAATATAGTTCGATAACCGATACTTGCGAAGTTATTGGAAACAAACGTTGATATCGTATAAGCAACGAAACGGCATAAAAGAAACAATTATCATTTTGATTATTGCTAATATAATTATTTTTTGCTATAACCATAAAATAAAATAAGTGACGTTCCACCTGGAAATTACATTTATGGTTGGCACCATTATTTTCTTATTTTTTGCTATAACCATAAAATAGAGACGAAGAATTATAGTTTATAGTTAGATTGTCATCGGACTAATTATATTTTTTCAAAATTACCATATTTTTCTCTCAGTGGTTGTAGCAAATGCGTTCCAGCTTGTATCATGCGTCGCTTGTACACTCTAAAACCCAAACGCGTTATAAGTGTGTTGTTTCCTATCTTTAACATTGTGTCGAGTTTTTATACTCTTTAAGAGTGTTGCATTTCACATATCATTACCATGTAAAATGCAACACATTTAAAATGTGCAAGAAGTCATCATAATGTAAAAACTAAGAAACATCATACTTGCAACACGTTTGATTTTAAGAGTGTATACGTTACATCGCTTGCACGCCTGTCAACTTCTCGTAGAATTGTAGGCAAAAGTTGATGTTTTTATGAAAAAAAAAGTCTTAAGGGGTTGCTGAAGTAGATTTTTTTTATCGTCATTGGTCGGTAAATATAGGCTATTTCTTAGTATAGACTATTCATCGTTATTACGCTGCTTTATATTTTACAGGAATCTTATACGAACATAAATCGTTCGGCGTCCGGTCCAATTGCGGTCATAAACTTACGCGAAACAAAAAAAATTGCATTTTACTGAATCTTTCGAAAACCAATATGACAACCGAGGCTATGCCAACAGGCCTTCGCTCACTCAGAGAAAATTATGGTATTAGGAACTATAAAGTGACAACTATTCATTTTTTGTTCGTACGACCAATTTTTTAATAGTTGCCATAATTATCAAATAGTTACTATAACTACAAAATAGTTACCACAACTATTTTCATGATGGTTTCTGAAACGCATATACATATGTCAAATCCGACCGGACGTAAATTCTTCGATATTTTTCGAATATTCCAGAACCATCAGAATGTCGATTACATAAGCTACATCCAGAAGTAAACTGCGGTCGCGTGGAAAGTGCTCGGAGTCTTTAGCGAAAGCACACAAACTACGCGAACGCAGCTTACACTATACGTAGATTTGGCTTGTGTAATCGAAATTCTGATGGTTTAGGAATATGCGGAAAACGTTAAAGAATTGACGTCCGGTCTGATTTGACATATGTATTTAAATTCCATAAACGATTATATCTTACATCAAAAGTCTGTTGGCATATCAAGTTCGACCGTTTTCGGAAGGTTCAGTAATATGTAATTTTTTATGTTTCGTGTAAGTTTCTGACCGCAGTTGGAACGGATGCCTTAACGTTTCTATTCATATTACATTACTGTAAAATATAAAGCATATACGTAGCGTAAGAACGATGAATAGTGTATACTAAGAAATAGCTTATATATACCGATCAATGTCAGTAAAAATATCTACTCCAGTATCCACTGGAAGTAAGAGTTCAATATATTTCTCCGCTATTTTTTTTAAACCATAATTTTTTTTTAATCGTTAATGATTGCCACTATGAGCGAAACGTAGGAGTAGATTGCTTTAAGCACATATTTCAAATTGTCAAGATTCAACTTGTACAACTTTGCAGCTGTGATATATGTGGGCATTTGACTTCGTGCAATGACAATACTGAAATCCGTTCTTGACTCTTTGGACAGATCGTACCAGTTACATTGTGTGAACACTTCGCCAATCTCCTGGCTACACATAGCCAGATAATCGCCGACATAGCAATAAAACATCAGTGGTGCGATGTTGCATGCGATGTGCAGAAACGTCTCAGCCATTACGGTGGGGTTACAGTTTTTGATAGCGTAGCCCAGTTTGAATGCTAAAGGAAGCAATTATTACGAACCAATTAGGGTGAGAATTTTCTGAATTAATACGCTGAAAGAAAAATATGATAAAATACATAAAATAATTCAATTTTTTAAAGGTATATACAAATGTACGATGCATTTAAATGAATTGTATATTGAACGCCTAGATTTGTTGACTGAAAACCATATTTATTTCAGATAAGAAAATGTTTCATCTTTTTGACTAAATATTTTGCTGAAGCAATAAAACTGTCCTTATTAAATCGTCTTTCCAATCCCGTAAATCTATATCGGTAAATGAAAACAGTATTTCTCTCAACGTGAACAATATTTATTTCAACCTGTATCCTCTCTTAATTTTCCTCTGTTAATAAGTTCATGAATAACGAGATTTTATCGAAACCATTGTCATCGTTTTATTCGTGCTATGATGTAAAGAGAATAATAATAATAATAATCCATGCAATATTTAATTGCTCCAATTAAATATTATACAGGTGTTTTCAATTACATTACTTAATACATTCAATAAAATTCTTTTTCGTTGCAATAAAACATTTAATTCGCTCAAATAAGACTTAATTGAATAAATCCAACTTTATCTACAAAAATACTTTCGTTATATGATATAGAGATTTTATTTTAAACATTCTATTAATTCAACTATATATTGAATCCATACAATCATTTATTTAATTGACTCAACGAAATATATAACTGTTTTAATTGTATACTGATACAAATAAACTGGATTTCAAGGCTTGGAGTTTTAATCATATGTATAGTTACATCAAATATAAAATACTTGAATCATTTATCGGTAAAAAAAAATAGCTTGTATTCAATTATACCTTTCTCTCAGGATAGTGACAGGAAATAGGAAGAAGTTTCGGTAAGTGTAAATAATAAACCATAGAAATATATATTTTTTTGATTATACTAATTAAAATTATCGATGGTAGTTGTGCGGTCGGTATGCGGCTCTAACGATTCCCCAAGTTAAACAGCATTGTTTGCGGCCATAACTTGGATGGGTGACCGTTTAGCCGTGCACCGGCTGGCACAACAATCAGTGAGCGGGAGGCCAGTTTTTCTGCGATCTCGGTGTCTGCACGTAAGTACATACGATACTTTCGTATATACACTGGGAAGTCAGAAAAATATACAGCCGTCTATACCAGCACGGATTTTTCGCAGTTTCCCCGTGCTCATGGCGAATGCGGTACAGAGTAGCTAAGTCGAGTGCGGCCAAATTGGTAGTTAGGTTATCCTGCTTCGTAATTCCGATTGAAATTGATAGAAACCGATCAAATGGACAAAATTTCGATTGAAAATTAATCAGTTCTAATAGGTTTCAATCGGATTTTTGTCCGTTTTATTGGTTCTAATCGGATCGTTTAACCAGGGTAGTGAAGTGCCGATAGGGAGTGATAGAAGGATGGATGGGAAGGGCGGTAGAAGACGATAAAAGCCGTACCATGAAAAGAATAAAAAATCTACCAATTAAAATTTACCTTGTCCGCTAGTAAAAATCTGCACACCTAAGAAATCTAACGCTATGAAGAGGTTGAACGAGTCTTCAAGCTTGCCATTAAGATCTAGAAGATGATTATGTCGATTTACGAGACGTCGGAATTCTCTGTGTCTCTCTTTCTTCTCCGTTATCAGTAGAAACTCTTCAAACTGCTGCTTCAGGATTCGGTACTGTCCGCAGAGATGCATAGCCAAACTCCAAAAGAGTAAAACGCTACTGCAATACGATAAGCCCTCGAAGTTCCCCACAGCAATGTGAAATAATACAACTGCTGTTTTCGATATGGAAGTGTCATTGCCATTATAGCCAAGTCGATAGTTCAATGTCTCAAACGTGTTTGGAAATGCTAATGCAATAACTTTCGGAACATAGATACACGGAATCCATAATCCGATCATAGCCAGGAAATGATAAGTTCCGAACTTATCATGTTGTTTCATTATCTTCTGTTCGGCAGGGTCTCTGATCGAAGACCAATCGTCAATCGTTGACTCGATCAAGGGGGCTAACCGGCTTCCGTACAGTCGCATAGTTAATCGTAGCATGGTCGCAGCAATAAAGCATGTTGATATAATAACCAGATATGATATTCCGACACATTTTGGGAATAACTCCGTCAGCGGTGATAGTATGATTGCAATCTAAAAGAGTTATTATATTTGGTACACTATTCAACGGCTATTATTCAATAATAACGTAACTAATGATTGTAATACCTCGATCACTAAAAACACCGCATAAACGATTACTGATCTAGACTTAAATCCGTCTAGTGGCCAGATTCCGCAAATTCGCATACATTTTTCATAAATAAAAAATGTATCACTGCTTATATTCAATAAAACCATTTTATTTTGTTTTTTCACTTAATACACGCATCTTTTCAACAGACGATGGAGATGACTGTCTACGAGGACGCGTCATTTTGCACTGAGCCGAATATGTACTACTTTACCTCAGTGGAGGTAAAGTAGTACGTAGTTAACCATCTACAATGTCAACATAGCAGCTGCTACATAGTCGCTAGAAATATTGCAATTGCAATTGTCTTATATACTGTGGAAGCTTTACATATGTGAAGACTACCACGTAGTTACTAGTATTACATCGATTCTTCAAAAAATAATTTCCGTAGGTTATATAAATACATCTGTAAATATCGTTTCATTTGTAAGCGTTCCTTGTCATATGATAAAAGAAATTTAACTCCATTGCGCTGCGAAGGGGCTCAAGAAAACTGCAATTAAGGTAGTCCTTTCGTAATACAGTATGCCCCCGCATGAGATTGAGAAAGAACCTCGATGGATTAACAATCTCAAAAATCAGACATATAGAAGGTGCTAAAAAACATAATAATGATTATTATTAACATATTAACGAAAAAAAATTGTTTAACAAATTATCCAACAAACTAACTTTTCTTAAAAAGAAAAATAATTTGTTAATTTTTCTGAATACCTATGAATTATAAAAAAAATTAGTATGAAAATAGTGATTTTTTAATTTTTTAATTTTGTAAAATACGGAAAGTCTTGAATTGTGGATATGTGTTTGGCATAAAACCACTCATTATACCCAAAAAGTGTCCGGACGATTGATCAAGTACATTCGCAAAAACAGCTTAAACACTTTGAAAAAACACAATTTCAAACACTACATTAAATTCTTTAAAAATTCATACGAATTCAGAAAAATCAACAAATTATTATCATTAAAAAAAATAGTTAGTTTGCCGGATAATTTGTTAAAGATTTTTTTTTCGTTCATTTGTTAATAACAATTTGTAATTATCATTATGCAAGATCAATCTTTCCAGCACAACAGCATATGACTGATTTTTTAACGATTTTTATTCCATCGAGATTCTCTCGATTCTCTCTAAATTGATTCTTAAAAAAAATAACGTTTATAATAACTTTTCATGAAAGTGAGTTGCTAATTCATTTTCATTAGTAAGTAGTTCCTTTTCTGAGAATGAAAAAGATATTTTCTTGCTCCTTTCGAAAAAAAAAATTGTTTCACTCAGTGCGTAGAACGCGGTTTTTCGCGTGCGTCAAACATCGTTTACACACCTCGTGAAATAAAATTGTGTATGATACTCATGCGAAAAACGTTTTCTTAACTCGTGTGATTGCAACACTCGCCTTCGGCTCGTGCTGCAAATTCACACGCGTCAGAAAAAAACTTTTTCTCACCTCCGGGCCGAAAGCGACAACTTTCGTTCCGCTGCGCGGAACGAAGTTCCCGGTTTTCGGCTCCGTCGATGAGAAAAATCGTATACACTCCTCGGGCAGTAAATAAGAAAGCCTCAGGTCACATGTTTGTCGACCTCGGCTTCGCCTCGGCCTACAATTACATGTGATCTGAGACATTTCTTACTTTACTGCCCTAGGTGTGTAATATACTATTTCGCACTCGTATCGTAATGTACTAATTTCTAATTTTTGATGATCGCCACTATCAACGAAACGTAGGAGTACATTGTGTTAAGCACATATTTAAAATTGTCAAAATTCAACGTGTAGAGCTTTGCAGCCGTGATGTTCGTGGGCATTCGACTTCGCGCAATGACGATACTGAAATCCCTTATTGACTCCTTGGACAGATCGTACCAGTTACATTGTATGAACACCTCGCCAATCTCCTCTCTACACGTCGTCAGATAATCGCAGACATAGGAATAGATAAATAGTGGTGCAATGTTGGTCGCCATTTGCGGTAACATCTCAGCCATTCCGGTAAAGTCACATCTATTGATAGCGTAGCCAAGTTGCGAAGCTAAAGGATACAATTATTACGGACCAATTAGAGTGAGAATTTTCTGAATTAATATACTGAGAGAAAAATATAATTGAATACAGGAAATAATTTCAATAAATACATTTTTTCAACTTATGCAAATCCAAAATTTATTTGAATTTGAATTATATATTTAAGTCCTCGATCTGTTGAATGAAAACCATATTTACTTCAATCAACAAAATATTTTATCTTTGCGACAAAATATTTTGTTGAATTAGTAAAACTGCACAATACATACGTCAGACATCATAGCACGAATAAAACGATTTCAATGACTGCGAGATTTTCGAGATATTTCGAGACACCAACTTTTTAGAATAGGATCGTCAACCCAGTGAATGAATCTATCGTTAAATGAAAACAATATTTCTTTTAACGTGAACAATGTTTATTTGAACCTGCATAATATTTAATTGCTCCAATTAAATGTTAAACAGTTGATTTCAATTACATTTCTTGGTCCATTCCGTGAAATACTTTTCTGTTTCAATAAAACATTTAGTTCGCTTAAATGAGGCATTACTGAATCAAACCGACTATATCTCCGAAAACCCTTTCGCATATGTACAGGTTTAATTTGAAAGGTTCTATCAATTCAAATATATATTAAATTCATACAATAATTTATTTAATTGACTCACAGAAAGATATGGCTGCTTTAATTATACTGTTTAAATTAATTCAAATATATTGGATCTTCAGTCGCTGTTTTCAATTACATTATTTAGTTCATTCAATGGAACAGAATATTCAAAACATCCAAATACAAAATATTTAAAACAATTATCGGCTTTCAAAAAGATTGATTCGTTGCATCCAATTATATTTTCATCTCAGTGAAGGAGTTGCGGTAAGTGACAATAATAAACTATGGATAGAAATATCTATTGTTTTGATTAAAATAATGTAAATTTACCTTGTCCGCAAGTTATAATTTGCGCACCGACGAAATCTAACGCCAGGAAGACGTGGAACGAGTCTTCAAGCTTGCTATTGAGATCTAAAAGGTGATTATGTCGATTTACGAGACGACGGAATTCTCGACGTCTCTCTTTTTTATCCGCTATCAGTAGAAACTCTTCAAACTGCTTCTTCAGGATCCGGTACTGTCCGCTAAGATGCATAGCTAAGCTCCAAAAGAGTAAAATACTGCTCAAATACGCTAAGGCTTCGAAGCTTTTTATAACAATATTAAGTACTGGCACTGCGATTTCCGACGTGAAAATGTTATTGCCAGTACAGCCAAGTCGATTGTTCACCGATTTTAATTCCGCGTTCGGAAATGCCAATGCTTGAACTTCAGGAACATAAGAACACGGAAGCCAAAATACAAGCAGAGCCAGGAAAATAAGTGTTCCGAACTTATCATGCTGTTTCATGATCATCCGTTCTGTAGGGTCTGTGATCGAAGACCAATCGTCAGTCGTTGACTTAATCAGGGGAACTGTGCGGCTCCCGTAAAGTCGCATAATTAATCGTAGCAAGGTCGCAACAATGAGCCACGTTGCTATAACGATCTGGAATGGTTCTTCATTTGCGGTACACTTTGGTAAGAACCGCTCGAACGCTGATAGTATGAGCGCAATCTAAATGAAATATTATATTTTATATGCTTTTCAACGACAATTATTCAATGGTAACGTAATAACGATTTTAATACCTCGATCACTAAAAACACCGCATAAACGATTACTGATCTAGACTTAAATCCGTCTAGTGGCCAGATTCCGCAAATTCGCATACATTTTTGATAAATGAAAAATGTATCACTGCTTATATTCAATAAAACCATTTTATTTTATTTTGTCATCTAATACACAAATATTTTCGACAGACGATGGAGACGTCTGTTTAGGAGGACGTGTCATTTTGTACTGAGAGTAATATGCAGAGTCCTAACACCTCCACTTAGGAAAAGTAGATCGTAGTTATACATCTACAATATCAATATAGCATCTGCTACATAGTCACTAGAAATATTGAAATTGTGTTATATTCTGTGAAAGCATTACATATGAAGGCTACTACGTAGTTAGAGGTACTACATCGATTCTGCAAACAATAACTACGGTTAACGTGCCGATATATCTCGCCGGAGATCACATAAATACATCTGTAAATACCGTTTGACTTTATGAGCGTTCCTTTTATATTTTGAAACAAATTTGACTCCATTACGCTACGAAGGGACTCGAGAATGCTACAATTAAGCGTTCGCTACCAAAGGTCTACTAGTAGATGTCGATATGCCAATATCGATTTTTTAAAATAAATAACGTTTCTGATATCGACAGACAGTATCCATTAGACTTCCTCAAACAGGACGTTGCGATCGACACCATACCCTAGCTAGCACGGCATAGAATAGAAAAACGTGTCGCACGGTGTGTGATGGAAATGCGTCATGTATCTTGAGGCACTATAACGACGTGCTTAACAACAAGAATGCAGGCACAGTGCCGGCATTCGTGTTGTTAGGTACGGCATGCCGTTAGGATTGCATTGAGATTCTATAGTTTATGACGCATTTCTGCCGCCACTCTGCCGTCACTGTGCTGCAAAACGCCTATCTCGGATACGTATATCGGATGTAGCACGGTATATTTAGCGTTAATCAAGCACATACCCCAGATATACCGTAGTGCCGTGCACGGTACACGGAAAGAAATGTTTGGTTGTGACACCTGCGTTTCCAATTTGCTGTACACAATATCTCATAAATTAGTTGCCTCAACTATATCGAATAGTAACCTCAACAATTCACGATTAGTTCTCACAAGATTAGTGAGGTTAACCAATCCAATTGTTGAGACTACCATTCGAATCGTCGGTATCACTATTCGAATCGTTGGCACTACCATTTGAGTTATAAGGGAAATACAATAATCGATTATTCGTGTCAACTCATTTTTTGGTTATGGCAACCAATCTTTTCTTTCAGTGTATGTATAATACGGCACCATATGTATGTCCGCACCTGACGGCACAGGACAGTGCCGTCGTGGTGTGCTGTATGGCATACGTGCTATGGTTACTGATATGGCATACGTGTAAGGCATGGCGTGCTGTCACGGTAACGGCATGCCATGCAGGGACGATGACGGTACATGCCGTGCCGTCATGGTGACGCATGGCCTGCGTACATGCATGGCCTGCGCTAGGCCGTAAGATGCGGATGACAACATGTGATGGCACGATGACAACATGGCACGATGGCACGTTACATACCGTGCCGTGTTATACATACCGTGTACGGCATCTACGATATATCTAGATTATGTGCTTGCTTATGATGATGAACGCTAGATATACCGTTCTACGGTATACTCCCAGATAGAAAAATGTCGGCAAGATGCCGACAAAAGTGCTGAACGCACCGGCATGCTGTGGGTCAAAGAATGTGACATGTACTGCAGCATTAAACTGCGTAGTTGACGGCACGGTGTGCACGGAAAAAAAAGATTAGTTGCCATAACCAAGAAATGAGTTGACACAACCAATCGATTATTTTATTTATCTTACAACTCAAATGGTAATACCAACGATTCGAATGGTAATACCGACGATTCGAATGGTAATCCCAACTATTCGAGTGGTAGTCCCAACGATTGGATTAATTAACCTAACTAATCTCGCGAGAACTAATCGTGAATAGTTGAGGTTACTATTCGATATGGTTGAGGCAACCAATTTTTTAGACATTGTGTACAGCAAATGGAAAACGTAGTTGCCACAACCAAACATTTCTTTCCGTGTGCTGATGCCGGCAATGTGTTCCGTACACGCTGGGGCGCTGCACAGCGTGTCGGAACTTTGAAGACAAAGTGGCGTCATTCGTGTCGTTAAGCACGTCGTGCCGTTAGTAATGCAGCTTAATGCTGCGGTACATGGCGCATTTTTGACGTCATGGCGTGCGGCACGTTTTTCTATCTGGACTACGATATACGGAATAATTGCGTGGAGTTAGCAATTATACCGTATACAATTATTTATACCGTATACGGTAGACACTTCGTATTTATTTAACACGATGAACATTGCTACGTATAGTAGCATTTGATAGCTTGAATAATTACCTTGAATTTCGTGTACCGCGAAACATTTCAGACCACTAGAGTTCAAGATATTCAATTTTGCGTAAACACATTTTCTTTTTAATTAAAAAAAGCGGTTACATAAGATAAACGCCATCTTTCTTGATAAGTATCTTGAGGAAAAATTGTATAAAATTGGTCATCGACATATTAAAATAATCCTTCGTACAACTTAGCCTCATTTGTCAATGTGATCATTATAATAATTATTATTATTTGACAATAAAATGCCTTTGTAAATCATTTTTTTTCTTCTAATTGTTAATAATCGCCACTATCAACGAAACGTAAGAGTAGATTGCTTTAAGCAGATACTTGAAATTGTCAAGATTCAACTTGTAGAGCTTTGCAGCTGTGATATTCGTGGGCATTCGACTTCGTGCAATGACGATACTGAAATCCGTTATTGACTCCTTGGACAGATCGTACCAGTTACATTGTATGAACACCTCGCCAATCTCCTCTCTACACGTCGTCACGTATTCGCCAGCATAGAAATATGCAAATAGTGATGCAGTTTCGGATCCGATGGATAGAAAAATCTTAGCCATTTCGGTTGGATCACTTTTTTTTATAGCGTAGCCCAATTGAGATGCTAAAAGAAGCAATTATTACGAACCAATTAGGGTGAGAATTTTCTGAATTAATACACTGAGTGAAAAATCTAATGAAATGCAGGAAATAATTCAATTCAATCAATTTTTAAAGGTGTATACTAATGCAGGATGAATTTAAATTAATTATATATTCAATTCCTCGATTTGTTGAATGAAAACCATATTTATATCAGACAACAAAATATTTTATCTTTTTGATTACATACTTTGCTGAAACAATAGAACTATCTATATCATATCGTCAATCCAATCCAAAACGTTTATTGTTCAATGAAAACAATATTTCATTCAATGTGAACAATATTTATTTGAACCTGTATCCTCCCTTAATATTTTCTCCCTTAAAGGGATGCTGGAGTAAATTTTTTTACCGACTGTGGTCGGTGTGTATGTGCGCGCGTGCGGGTGCGCGTGTGTGTGTGTGTGGTATTCTTGCAAAATTCTCCGCTGGTAGAGGAGCAACGCCGCTGACATGAAAGACTCGAAAAAAAAAATTTCATGGAAACAAAGCTTCCTCTATGAGGAAGCAATTGAAATTGCAATAAAATTAGAACCACCCTATCTATTCTCGCCAAATTTGGTGTACATCGTGGTTCGATGGTAGTCCATTTACGTACAATATTTCAGGCCGATATCCCTTAATTGTCGACAGTTATAGCGTGAGAACGATATTTTCAACATTTTCAAAGTGCTGTAAAATTATAATTTTCCAGCCGACTTGCGTTAATTATAATCCCAAACGTTGATATATGACAGCCCACTTGCGTGCCAAATTTAACGAAGATACATCTATAATTACGACTGTTATCGTGCTTACAAGGAAATCTGCACACACACACACACACACACACACACACACACACACACACACACATTTTTTCTAAACCACTTTTCTCGACGTTTTGGACCATTCTGAGTGTCCAAACATTAAAGTTTCGAAAAAAATGTTCACGAAAACAAAGCTTTCTCTTTGAGGAAACAAAATTTATTTGAAAAAACCAATAATTAAAATTTACCTTGTGCGCAAATAATCATCTGCACACCTAAGGAATCTAACGCCATGAAGAGATTGAACGAGTCTTCAAGCTTGCCATTAAGGTCTAAAAGGTGATTATGTCGATTTACGAGACGTCGGAATTCTTTGCGTCTCTCTTTTTTATCCGTTATCAGTAGGAACTTTTCAAACTGCTGCTTCAAGATTCGGTATTGTCCGCAAAGATGCATAGCCAAACTCCAAAAAAGTGAAGCGCTACTGCAATACGATAAGGTCCCGAAATTATCCACAACAATGCGGAGTACTGCAAGTACATTTGTCGATATGGAAGTGTCATTGTGAGTACAGTCAAGTTGATAGTTCAACGTCTCAACCGTGTTCGGAAATGCCAATACAATAATTTCACGAACATAGACACACGGAAGCCATAATACGATCACAGCCAGAAAAATATAGGTTCCGAACTTATCATGTTGTTTCATGATCGTCCGTTCTGTAGGGTTTGTGATCGAAGACCAATCGTCAATCGTAGACTCGATCAGGGGGACTGACCGACTCCCGTACAGTCGCATAATTAATCGTAACATGATGTTCGTGATGAGACATGCTGTAACAGTAACCTGATATGACATTCCGACACACTTTGGAAACAACCACGTCAGCGGTGATAGTATGAGCGCAATCTAAAACAGATATATTACATTTGTAACGCCATTCAACAGCAATTATTGAATGATAACGTAAGTAATGTTTTTAATACCTCAATCACGAAAAACACCGCGTTAACAATTACCGATCTAGATTTAAATCCGTCCAGTGGCCAGATTCCGCAAATTCGCATACATTTTTCATAAATAGAAAATGTATCACTGCTTATATTCAATAAAACCATTTTATTTTTTTTTTTCGCTTAATATACATATCGTTTCAACAGACGATGGAAACGACTGTCTGCGAGGACATGTCATTTTGCACTGAGCCTAACATGCAGAGTCCAAATACCTCCACTTAGGAAAAGTAGTTCCTAGTTAACCATCTACAATGTCACCATAGCAGCAAGTACATAGTCGCTAGAAATATTGCAATTTACGATACATCGATTCTTCAAACAATAATTTCCGCATGCGGTTATCGTGTCGATGTATCTCGCCGGACATAAGACATAATTAATAGTATATTACGCCACTAGGGAGGGAAAGTAGACTATGTTCAACCGCGCGTGTTTACCACCCTCGTTCTTATCTTACACGCGGTTGGGTATAGTCTACTTTCACTCCCCAGTGGAGTATACTATTTTATTTCACTCAGTGCGTAGAACGCGGTTTTACGCACGCTTCGCGTGCGTCAAACATCGTTTACACATCTCGTGAAATAAAATTTTGTACGATACTCATGCGAAAAACGTTTTCTTAACTCGTGTGATTGCAACACTCGCCTTCGGCTCGTGCTGCAAATGCACACTCGTCAGAAAAAGTTTTTTCGCACTCGTATTGTAATGTACTATTTTGTAACGCATGCATGAGACGTGCTACTTCTCGTGCCTGCCACGCGTGGCGCAAGTGGCGCTTTACGGCCATCGATGGTATTTTACTTCTCGCACGCACTTCTCGCACGGGAATCACTTCTCGCACGCACTTCTCGCACGCGCGCCACATTACACTCGGTAGCACTTCTTATGCATTTGTTACAAAATTAGTACATTGTGCAACTAGAGCCGAAAATTGGCGATTCTGACGAATGCGAGAGTTGCCGCCCGAGCGAAGCGAGGGTGGCAATCGCACGAGTTGCAATCGCCAATTCCGGCACTAGTTGCACACCATGCTTTTTTTAACGAAAGAATAGAAACGATCGCTTTCCGAGACTGTAGAGTATGAGCGGAAAGGGTCCCTAACCTCAACACGCCGTTAAAAAATGTGCCGGGCGCGTTAGGAAATGTTGTGGCAGCGTTTAGAAAAACAAATATGCGTGTAGAAAAAGAAGAATGTAGCTGATGTGCGCATGCGTAGGACATTTCCTAACGGCGTACGGGAACGGCCACGTTCCGCCACGCTCTACAGTTGAGGAAAGCGGGAGTTTCTATTCATGAGTTAAAACAAGTACTATTCTGGTATCGACAGACAGTATTCATTAGACTGCCTCAAACGAAACAAAAAAAACATTTCTTTTTTACTTGCCGCATCAAAAAACTATAATCTGGACCCTAATATGTTCCTCTTCCAATTCATCTGGTACTGATCAGCTTCCGTCTTCGTATATCCGCATTGCATCTGGTTCTTTGCTTCCTCATATCACACATCTCGTTAATTTCTCGCTCGGACATTCATATTTTCCTGAAGCCTGGCGCTCCTCTCTAATCACGCCAATAAACAAAGTGCCAACGCCCTCTTGCCCCTCTGACTTTCGCCCGATTTCCATTCTTTGCCCTCTATCCAAGGTTGTTGAGAGGGTCGTTCATGCTCAGCTTGTCACCTGGTTAGGTAGCCACAACCTGCTTGATCCGCTTCAAACAGGCTTTCGTGTTGGGCACAGTACGCAAACTGCCCTGCTCAAGTTCACTGACGACGTTAGGCGAGGTATGGACAGGCGCATGCTCACTATTGCCGTCTTCTTTGATTTTAGCAAAGCTTTTGATACGGTCTGCCATCGTACTCTTGTCAGTAAGCTTGCGAACCTTGGCCTGTCCTCGTCGGCCTTGAGCTGGGTAGTGTCTTATCTCGAAGGAAGGTCGCAGGCTGTTCGCCTTCAAGACGGCAGGGTCTCCGAATGGGCGCCTGTTCTCTCAGGTGTGCCCCAGGGCAGCGTACTTGGGCCGCTTTTGTTTAGCCTCTATCTTGGGGACATGCCTGGGATCTTCCGCCACTGCGTTCACTTACTTTATGCCGACGATCTGGTTATTTACTTGCAGTGTAAGGTCGAAGACCTGGCCGTGTCCTTAACCAAGGTCAATGATGACGTGTTGCGTATCGGGGATTGGGCTGCTGCTAATTCGTTATCGCTGAATCCGCGGAAAACTGATGCTATGGTGCTGGGTACTGCGCGAGTACTCCACGCTGTCGATCTCACGTGCTTTCCCCCGCTGCGTGTCTGCAATCAGCCTATTGGCTTTGTTGTCTCTAAGCGCTATCTCGGCGTCATTATCAGCTGTACGTTAAGCTGGGGTGAGCAGGTGTCTTCGATTCGGCGTCGAGTATTTGGTAGCCTTGCACAGCTATACCGCTCTAGTAAATTTTTTGACGTGGGAACGCGGGCGTGGCTTGCGCAGACTTTAGTGCTCCCGTTCTTCGACTATTGCCCTGCTGTCTTGTGCAATGTAACTGCCGATCATAACACCAAGCTGCAGCGCGCTCTTAATGCGGTCGTGCGTTATGTCCTGGGCCTTGCTCGACGGGATCATGTGACTGAGGGCCGACGTTCGCTTGGCTGGCTAACGGTTGCGAATAGGCGCCTATACTTTATAGGCTGCCTGTTCTATTCTATGGTCCATTCTGGTGTCCCTCCCTACCTCGCGGAGCAGCTTGTCTTTCGGGACAGGATAGGTTCGCGAGTCGTTCAGGGAAGGACTGACTTACTTTTAACGCCAGTTTTGCGAACGTCGGCCTATCAGAGGTCCTTCACTGTTTGTGGCGTTAAGCTCTGGAACAAGCTTCCTGTCGCTGTCTCAGGGTCTCCTTCCCTTGCTGCGTTCAAAGGTCGCCTTCTCCGCTACCTTAAGGGTCTTGAGGAAGCCGGCTTGGAGGAATGAGGCGTGCTCGACCTGCGTTCGGTTTTTCTTTTCTCTAAGTTAGGTCTATTTCTTTCTTGTCTATGGTCTCCTGCTATGTGCTGTTCTCTGTATTTTATTCTTTGCGCTTTAAACTTTTATTCATTGTATCTACTTTGTATGCTAGGCCCTCAGGGGATTTTATCCCAGGGCCATTAAATAAAAATATAAATATAAATATAAACCCTAGCAGATCGAACAACCCAAAAAAAACCGTATTTCCAACCCGGTCGAATTGAGCCACAAATCCAACCGATAATTCTTGTCAATCCAACCGAAAAACCAACCGTGCTTTCAAAAGCTCGCAGCTTGCGAATAGGTTGGTTCTCGGGTTGTTGAGACACAAGTCCAACCGGAATTCCAACCGTCGCAAGAAGCATCGCTCGGTTGGTCTCAGGATTGTGCCAGGTTTTGCCAACCCGAAAACCTGCGCAAAAAGCAGCTACCGGTTGGTCCCTGGGTTTGCACAACCCGGGTCCAACCGGATTTGTTAGCAGTTCAAGCCACACTTAGAATTCACGGTCCTGAAATTCATCGTGCCATGATTTCTTTCAGTAATCGTGGGTAAAATCACGATCCTGCTGCGAATTTTCTTGTACCCTAGCGTATATTCTACGCTACGGTATAAACAACAGTAAAAACGACCCACGTCGATAAATGGGCGAACGGCGTTTTACGATAGCTTGTACTTATACATGGAACGACGAACAATCACTTGCGAGAAACGTTTCGGGTCATTCGCCATCTAGCGGAGCTAAGCCGGGTTTCCGCGTGACAAAAGGAAGGGGGTCCACCTCTTCACCATCGCCGACGCACGTGCACCCGAAGTTAGACCGCTAGATGGCGAATGAGCCAAAAAGTTTCTCGCAAGTGATTGTTTGCCGTTCCATGTATAAGTACAGGCTATCGTAAGTCACCTTACGCCCATATACCGACGTGGATCATTTTTATTGTCGGTTATACCCTAGCCTACAACATACGTTAGGGTATAGAAACACTCCCAGCAGGACCGTGATTTCGACAATGATAATTAAAAAATATCACGCCACGACGAATTTCAGGACCGCGAATTCTAAGTGTAGCTTGAACTGCTAGAATACCAGGTTAGACCTGGGTTTGCACAACCCAGAGACCAACCAGTCGATGCTACTTGTCACAATTGCAATTCGGTGGTTGGTGGTGGTTGCGACGGTTGGAATTCCGGTTGGACCTGAGTTTGCACAACCCAGAGACCAACCGGTCGCTGCTTCTTGCGCCGGTTGGTATTCTGGTTGGACTTGAGTCTCAACAACCCGTGGACCAACCTATTCACAAGCTGCGAGCTTTTGAAAGCTCGGTTGGTTTTTCGGTTGGATTGACAAGAATTATCGGTTGGTTTTGTGGCTCATTCCGACCGGGTTAGAAACACGGTTTTTTTTGGGTTTTCGCGGTTGTTTTCACGGTTGTTCGATCTGCTAGGGAATATAAATATAAATATAAATATTAACCCTCGTAAGCGAAAGGCTTAGTACGAATGTTTTTTAGAAGTGGCACAACGGCTTTTTTTTATTTCCCATTTGATTAACACGTAGAAAGTCGAATCATTCCTTCGAATGGATATAATTATTTATTAACACAGTGGACAGTGCTATGCATGGTAACATTTGATAGCTTGCATAGTTACTTTGAATTCCGTGTATCATGAAATATTTTAGGCCGCATAGTGTCCGAGATATTCAATTTTGCGTAAACACATGTTTGTTATTTAAAAAAAACGGTTACGTAAGACAAACTGCCATCTTTCTTGATAAGAATATGTACTGAAAAAATTAGAATAAAATCGGTTACGGACGTGTTAACACAATCCTTCATACAATTTAGCCTCAATTGTGATTATTATTATTATTTTTTGAAAATAGAATGCTTTTACAAATCATAATTTTTTTCTAATTGCTGATGACCGGCACAACGAACGAAACGTAGCAGTATAGTGTTTTAAGCATATACTTAAAATTGTCAAGATTGAACTTGTAGAGCTTTGCAGCTGTGATATACTTTGGAATTCGACTTCGCGCAATGACGATACTAAAATCCCTTATTGATTCCTTGGACAGATCGTACCAGTTACATTGTGTGAACACTTCACCGATCTCCTGACTACACGTCGTCAGATAATCGCCAGCATAGGAGTACAAAAATAGTGATGTCATGTTGGACACGATGTACAAAAACATCCCAGCCATTTCGTTTAGATTACTTTTTGTTATGCCGTAGGTCAATTGGGAAGCTAAAAAACAAAATTATTTCAGGTCAATTAGAATGAGAATTCTCTGAATTAATACAGTGAGAGAAAAAAATGTAATACACTACATGCTTCAAATAAGTCAACTTTTTAACCTATGCAAACATTGGATGTATTTGAATCAATAATATATTCAGTTCCTCGATTTGTTGAATGAAAATCATATTTTTTTAGTCAACAATATGTATAATGTGATATTTTAAAAATGCTCTAATTAAATATTAAACAATTGTTATTAAATATCAAACATTGAAATCGCTCAAATAAGGCATAATTGAATCAAACCGACTTCAACATCAACGGCTGACCCTCAAATTTTTATTTTATTATTCTTCTAACTGAAAAATACATGCAGAATTTTTTTCAGATTTCTTTTTATCGAAATTTTTAAGTAATGAATAATTAAAGCTATTTAAATAACGCCCTACTGTAAAAATCCCAAAAAATTCTCAAAAATACTATGATGTGCAGCAAAACGTTTGAACCATAGACCAGAGTGGGCCGAGACGTCCTGCTATTTTTTTTCTCCATTTTATAACATTACTAGGCTAATCACACGGGCTGGCGCGTGCCTGAAAAGCTTTTGCGCTGCTGCGCTCTTATAAAACTTTAAAACCTTAAAACCTGCGCTGCAGCGCCCGTCCTCTTATGTCAAATTTGACACCAAAGTGAACTTGTTTACCACAGACTTTCCTAGCAACTAATTGCAGGACGAATAAAACGATGGCAATGCTTTCCGTTACTCATGAACTTTTTATAGCAGGATTCAAAGAATTCGATTACGAACGCTTCGATTTAAAAATCTCTAAAAAATCTCAAAGATGCTATGACGAACAACAACATTTTTTATCAAAAGGAAAATGAGAAAGAAGACCTTTTTCAATATTTTTTTCCTTGTATAATATTAATTAAAGGTATTTCAAACGTTAAAAAAAAGCCCCAATTTAAAAATCTCTAAAAAAAATTACAAAATATTTTATTTATTTATTTATTATTATTCTGAAAAAAAACTGCCGGCGGGTTCTATGTGAAAAGGTACATATGGAGGTCCAGACACACACTTTTGCAAGTTTAATAAACGAATCAGAATTTTTTTCGGGAATATATATATTAGGGTGTCATGACAGCATTTCTGAGATTTTTTTGAGATTTTCGAACCGAAGCGTTATCTTCTTAACGTTTAAAAAACCTTTGAATGTTATTAAATGAAAAAAATAGCAGTACGTGTCGGCCCACTCTGGCCTATGATTCAAACGTTTTGTTGCACATCATAGTATTTTTGATAATTTTTTTAATTTTTTATATTAGGGCGTTTCTTTAGATAGCTTTAATTATTTATAACTCAGAAATTTCATTTTAAAAAATCTAAAAAAATTTCTGGGGATACTACGATATCCGAGGCCCCAAGATTTGACGGTGGTTTCCGGTAATACTTTTCGTGGGGAGTAAAAAAGTTCATATGGACTATGGTCCTAACTGCCTTAGTTTCCGAGATATGAATTTTTTAAAATTTTATTTGGTAAAAATATATGACATCTTCGTGTGTAACTTTTCTGTACGATTTGATTTAAATTTGGTAGATTGTGATTATTGAGGATGCCTTTCAATGACTTTCAAAAATTCAAAATGGCGGATCCAATATGGCGGAAAAAATATTTAAAAAATAACTTTATTTCAATGAAACTTAATATTTACAAGTCTATGAGGTTATTGATTGTAAATATAGAAAAAGGATGAAAAT
Organism: Ephialtes manifestator; assembly: GCA_963970395.1. Taxonomy (NCBI): domain Eukaryota; kingdom Metazoa; phylum Arthropoda; class Insecta; order Hymenoptera; family Ichneumonidae; genus Ephialtes; species Ephialtes manifestator. The sequence continues at coordinate 21,459,522 of OZ019976.1, forward strand.
CAAACCTAAAAGAACCTAATCTAAAATACTTAAATCAATCTAAATGAATCTAAAGAACCTAAAAGAACCTAAAAGAATCTAAAAAACCTAAAAGAACCCAAAAGAATCTATAGAACTTCAAAGAACCTAACGAGAACCGGAACCCTGGAGAACCTTAAGGAGGATGGATACCGTCTTTCTGGAGGGGTAAGGTCGGCTGGTGCGCGGGTTGCCGGGGAGGTAGTGTGCGATAGAGAGGTCCGTGACGAGCGTTTACTGGCGTACATTGTTGTACTATTCCGGCAGTTTTGTTTTTACATTTTCTCGGCAACCAAGCAGACGAATCATTTCGATCTTCGTGAAAGTTCTTTTCGAAACAACAAGGAATGCTTTGGTTCTGTTATCAACAATTGTTTATCATTTTGATTATACTTTCGATCATAGCGTTGGAAGTGTGTATAGTTTCCGCTATGTTGTCCATGTATAAGAGTGTAATTTCAATAATTAGTTTCTCGATAACCATCTAGACGATTAACATAAAATTTGGCATAGAGATGTAATTTTTATCTACGAATATCCTCCACAAATTTGAGCGCATGTTTATCATTTTGCGTTGGGTATCCACCCTCCTTAACCCATTAGCGCCCAAGTGTCCATTTTTTCTAGTCTGGGATCGACATTGTATTGTCGTTTAAAAATGCTGAAAAAAATTATATTCGGGTTCGCGGACGAAGATCTCGGCGGGGTCCAGGGGCGAAGCCCTGGTGGGGTCCAGGGGCGAAGACCCTGGTGGGGTCCAGGGGCGAAGCCCCTGGTGGGGTGCACGGGCGAAGCCCCTGTTCGGGGGGTTCGGGGGGCGAGGCCCCCCGATATATTAAAATCTATATTAAAATCTTAAAAATTCCATATCTCGGAAACTAAAAGAGATAGGACTATAGTTCATATGAACTTTTTTGTTCCTTATGAAAAGTACTACCGGAAACCAGTGTCAAATATTGGGGCCTCGGATATCGTAGTACTGCCTTTAGTTCATTCAATGCAATCTATTAGCGTTTTAGCCACATGTATAGTGGCCAAAATCAATGATCAGCTTTCAAAAAAATTGATTTGGTGTATTCGATTATATTTTCCCTCAACATAGTGACAAGCAATAGGAAAGTGTTGCAGCATGTGCCAATAATAAACTATGGATAGGAAAATATTCATTGTCTTCGTTGAACTAATTTAAATTTACCTTGTACGGAAATAAAAATCTGCAACCGCAAGGAATCTAACGCCAGGAAGATGCTGAACGCATCTTCAAGCTTGCTATTGAGATCTAAAAGGTGATTATGTCGATTTACGAGACGACGAAATTCTCTGCGTCTCTCTTTTTTATCCGTTATCGATAAAAATTCTTCAAACCGCTGCTTCAGGATCTGGTACTGTCCGCAGAGATGCATAGCTAAACTCCAGAAAAGTCCAACACTACTACTATACCACATGTACCCGAAGTTTCTCATAGCAATGTCCAGGATTTGGACTACATTTTCCTGTATGAAAGTGCCATTGCCAGCACAGCCAAGCTGATCTCTCAACGTCTTCAGTGCCATATTCGGGAATGCCAATGCAATAGCATCAGGAATATAGATACATGGAAACCAAAATACGATCAGAGCCAGGAAAATAAAAGTTCCGAACTTATCGTGTTGTTTCATGATCACCCGTTCTGCAGGGTCAGTGATAGAAGCCCAATCGTCAATCGTTGACTCGATCAGAGTGGTTGTCCGTTTCCCGTATAGCCACATAGTTAATCGTAATATAAGCACACTAATTTGACATGTCATCAAAGCAAACTGATATGTTACTCCATGTGAGATACACTTTGGAATCAACCCCATCAGCGGTAACACTATGAAGACAAGCTAAAAACAATATTACATTTTATACGGTCTTCAACGACAAAGTATTCAATGATACTGTAACTAACGATTTTAATACCTCGATCAGTAACGACAACGGGTAAACAATTCCCGGTCTGGACTTAAATCCGTCTAGTGGCCAGATACCGCCCATTCGCATACATTTTTTATAAATAAAAAATGTATCGTAAATGTAAATGTATAAATAAAAAATGTATCACTGCTTATATTCAATAAAACCATTTTATTTTATTTTTTTCTCTTAATATACATATTTTTTTAACGGACGATGGAGACGACTCACTCCGAGGACGTACTATTTTGTACTGAAACTCATATGCAGAGTCATAATACTTCTCTTGGTAAACTGATGCATCGTTTACTTTGTCAACATAGCAGCTACTCCGTAGTTGCTACAAATATTTCCATTGCAATTTTTTCAAATGCTGTGAAAGTTTTACCTGTAAGAACTCGCGCGTGGTTCATAGTATTACATTGATTTTAAAATAAACTAACTTCGGTATGCGATTATCGAGTCGTATAGTTCGCCGGAGATCACATTAATACATATCTAAATACCGTTTCGCTTTGAAACGTTGCTGTTACGTTGCAAAATAAAAATGCGTTCAATTACGCGTTGAAAGTTGCAATGGATAATCCGCTACGAAAGGTTACCAAAGTTGAGACATAATTGGTCTAATGTATTAGTGGAACGCGATAAAACAATATCGATTTCTTTAAATAATATTTCTGGCATCGCCAGACAGTATTCATAGAAGTGTCAATTAATTGATAAGTAGTTCTTTTCCTGGTTATAAAAAATATTACTCTGCTATTTTCTTAAATCATAATGTTTATTTTCGAAATTATTGGTGATCGCCACTATCAACGAAACGTAGCAATAGATTGCTTTAAGCACATACTCAGACATTAAGCTAGGAAGGTACTCCAGTAAGCTGCAACTAAATATTCACATTAGAATCGAGACCTAACTGGTTTAAGATAAGTACTAACTTATCTCGATATGCCAATATCGATTTCATAAAATAACGCTTCTCTTGTCGACAGTATTCCTGAAGGCGAACTTCACCGTGTGTGAAATTATAATTTGAATTCGAATGATGCGCGTGAATAGTCGAAATACTTTTACGAAAACGACCGATCATTACCGAAACATCCATGAAATTCGGTTATATCGAGCACGCGCGCGAAACGATCGCTCTCTTCTCTCCGGACAGTCAAGCGAAGCAGATCGTATCAGCAATCGTTACGAGTGGGAGGCCTTTCCGAGAAATATTGGGAGTTTACATCTACAGTAGAACCTCGGTTATCCGAGGTAATGTGGGGAGGAGGTATCTCGGATAAGCGAAAACTCGGATAATACGGAAACACACACAACTCAAAATCTTTGCTCTCCCGTTGACTGTTCAGTCCCAACTGTTTTATTGTAGCTCGCAAGCGAGGGACACACCGAACTTGTAGCAACAATTTTATGCGCGTGTAAACAACAATGTAGCGAACGCGAACGACTCAGCGTAGTCGTAGCAGCTTCATCCGTTTGATTCGAGTTTCTCCGTATTATCCGAGCGTACACCTCGGTTAACGCGGAGTGCTCGGATGAGTCCGGTGCCTCGGATAACGCGGAGTCTCGGTTAATCCAGGGCCGGATAAGCGAGGTTTTACTGTATTCAACAATTGGAATCTTCATGGATGAACATTATAATCTTCAACAATAACCAGGCCTGGTTTCTTCTACATCCAAACATCATACATAATTTTAAAGATGAGTAAACTTCATAATTTTACATCTGTAACGATCGACCAAATCAATCAAACTGTCCGGGAGAATCGAGCTCGTCATTCTGTCTGAAGAACAAGATTATATATATATTTTCGCAATTTCGCAAACGGACAAAAACGGATTTACAAATACTTACAAAATTATAATCGGTTAAAATATTAATTATTCTCGATGTATGGAAGAATGAAAAGTATGTACAATGATTTTTTTATGACAATCTGAATGTTAGTAGATGAATGTTAATATTAAAGTATTGTGAATGGGCTAAAATTATAAAATCGAATAATAGTACAAATTATATAGAGTTGGAATACTAGAAATTGGGTCAATAATATTATTATGCCTTATCGAGTCCACGTTGAAGCCCCGCTCCTATTTATATTAATCATTTTTTACATTGTGCAAGTTGTATTTCAGTATAAATTCATTTATTACAGTTATTCAAAATTTCAAATTAATATTTCCTCAATTAACTAAACTTTTACATAATATTTTACTCAAATAAAAAATAAATTTTACAACATCGAAAATTTTATTACAACCGGCTATGGTCCTTGAACCGTTTGTCGTCGTGTGTTGTGTTTAGTAGTTTGAACGTTTCGATCCTTCGCAAAACCTTAAAATTAATTTTGTCTATCTCGCACCTACATTACCTTAACATTACATTCATAACAGTACATGACCTCAAGTGTGCAATTCGACCCCGATCTGGGAGAGATAATCAACTTTCTGAAATACACAGACCGGTACTTTTACCAAAATTATAAACGTATCTTGTTTAATTAATTAAACAATTGCTCGCGCTTAATTAACATATCACTTAAATCGTTATTTTTTATATCGTTAAACCGCAATTTCGAACAGTTTCAATCCATCACACTATTGAAAAAAAAAATTAAAAACAAAATATTCTTCTCAGTCGAATCAAAATACGATGCAAATAATTACATCAACATGTCTTTGCAAAAGGAAAAAGAAAAAACTTTTAACAGTAAATCACGATATCGATTGTTTTGGCAGCCGCGAACTATAAGGCGTATGACGAGAGGAACATAGGAACATGGCATTATACGCAACAGCGAAGCGGAGCCGATCTGATCCACTACCGCCAAATTGTATTTGTTTTGTCTACAATTAGAAAAAGATGTCGTCGTCATCATCGTCATCGTCGTCATCACCGATGCCGAAAGCCATGGTATACTCAGCGCCGCGTTTGTCAATTGTGTATCCCATAAATTCCATCTCGTTTTCCATGCCGTAGGATTTTTTCATTTTAATTTTCAACTGATGTCGCGCAATAATTTCGCTCATTTTGTCCTTAATGTCCAGGTGTTCATCTTGATCAAGAGTGGCTATCAGAATATCTTCCAGATGCAATATGATATCTTGATCTGCAATCATTTGTGAAAAAATTTCGTTGAGGAATTTCAGGAAGATGCAAGTTGCGTTCATCAGACCAAAAGGCATAACGAGAAATTCATATTGTCCAAACGTCGTTACAAAAGACGTATATTTTATAGAGTCCTCGGCCATTTTTACCAGATGAAAATCCCTTCTTATTCTGTACCTGCTGTATAGTCTATTGTACATCAATCGTGTGCGGTAGGCATCGATATCTCGAGGTGGATAACTTTCGCGTACCGTTGCGTCATTTAGTTTGCAATAATTTACTAGAAGTCTGAACTCTCCTTCTTTTTTACCCTCTATCAACATAACGGGACTAGCGTATGGCGAAGTGCTGGGTCTAATATGACCTTTCTCCAGCAGATCGTTTATAATAGCTTTCAATTTTTCGTTTTCGGATGCAGATACTTGTCGAGGTGCAGACTTAATTGGTTTATTGTGTTTCAGAGTTATCTTCATTTTTGTATTCACTTCAGACCCTTTGGACGTAGGTCCTATAATAGCTGTGACTGATTCACTTATTGCTCCCATTTTGAATGTGAATCTTGATTACACAATAACCATTTGATGTCGTTCCTTAGTTGTTACGTAGCAGTCGGCATCAGAACGTCTCCAGGACGTGTTTCGTGATGAAATAATTAATATTCGTTTATAATTAACAGAGAATCAGACAAACCACTTGATTTTGCAAATGACGAAGAATTTCGCGATCACTGCAAAAAAAGAAAAAATGGATTATATTATTATTAAACTATAATGATTGATCAAATTCTAAGCGGTATACAATACATTTTTTTATTAAACATAGGAAACCATAGGAAACATAGGAGACCACGATAAAGAGCAATTAAAACGTTGGTTTTTTTTTTGTCGCAAACAAATATCCAAAGAAAAAAGGCCATCGGATATTAGCACCTATTATTGCATTTCGTATAGATTTTACGCCGTGCAGAATCCGGTGCAGAACAAATATCGGCTGTAGCTATTTAATAAATTAAGTTAATTCATGAAGCAACCACAATCGACGAATTTTGATCTCAAACAAATTCAGCGATTGTGGCTGCTTGATGAATTAACTTAAGTTATTAAGTAGCTACAGCCGATATTTGTAAAGATTCGGGTTCGTGAAATTTGAATTAGGCTTTGGTTTCGCGCGCTTTGAATCTAGCGATCCCCAGGCAGCACAATTCAAGAAGTTATCCAAAAGTCGCCTAAATAGGTACCTAATGTCCGCGAAAATGTTGTCTGTAAGATATCCTATGTCTGAAAGTTAACTTTCGGACATAGTGCAATTGCTTCCGAACATTCCTCAATTGCAAAAACATTACGAAATTTCGAGATTGTTCGAGAAATTTACATCGGTGTGTTTGCGGTGATCGAAACAGTAAAACCACCGACGCTACAAAAAAAAACGCTCAGTGGTTTTGCGGTGAATTGCTGTGTAGAAAAGTGCATAAAACACTGCGGTGGTTTTTGCGGTTTTTTGCGGTAATTTCAACCTGAAACCACGGTGGTCGAACCCACTGGGGCGTCATTTAGCCAAATTATAATATTGCCAAATGACTAAAAGGCCCGAAAATACAAATGACCGAACGAGATTTCACACGAATAGTAAAAAAGCCGACGAGTAGTATTGCCGAAATACTAAAATCCCGAACGTGGGAATGACCGAAAATGTTTAATTCCGAAAATGTTTTTACACGAATATTTATTTGGCCGATTGGTAAAAACGACGATTTGTAAAACTCCCGAACGCAACAAAAGTATATTGCCAAAGCATATTTTCCCCGAATGGATAAAATAGACGAAAGTCAATTCAGAATTACAGCTCTCATAATTACCGACACTAGAAATTTGATCTATTGTCGCCTCGTCGCGAGATATTCTTCGAGCGCTATCGAGACTAATATTAAGGTAAATGTCCCCATTCCCGTCCATGCTCCCTCTGCCGACCACTTCGACGGAAATAATTATTTACACGAGTGCTGCGCAAAAATAACAACAATTGAGCATAGTACAATATTCCGAGGACCCTATGTGTGAGAGTATCGCAACGGAAAGAGTAAATACAATAACACAATCCAAGTTTTGTTCGTATTTCCAAACGCTTGTCGCGAACCCATCGTATTCTTAACAGTGTGGTTAAGTTGCGTTGACCGCTTCAATAGTCCGTACTGCATCCGGAATTTGTAAAAATCGAATAATTTTTAGTGCAAACCATAGATTATGAGTTCAATTACTGATCCAGCAAAAAAAAAAGTTACAAATAATTTAATTTTCATTTTTTTTACGGTGGTCGAAGTTAGGCACAACGAAATGCCTGGCTGCCCCCATTACTGTAAACGTTATTTAGGCAGTCAAAAAAATTTCTTTATTACAAGGTTTACTTTCTCAGTGATAAAAAAGATTGATATAATTCAATTCTTACAGGATCGCTGCGAAGGACTTGGACTTTTTTCCCTCACTGATCAAAATTTTGAAATATCTCAATTTTTACAGCATCGCAAAAAAAAAGTGTATGTGGAGACGGAAATGTAACATAAGTTCCGAAAAACGAAGTTTTTTATAATCATGCAATAAAAATATTAATAGTACAATCCCGGATCATGTTTATTTATTTTTTATTTATTTTATTACTCTTCGGAATCTCCGTTTCCCTAGTGGTCGAAAATGGGGTCATCGCTGGTCGGGATTGGGAACAGCTGTGTCGGCAGAGGGGACACTAATAAGCATGAATTAATCAGCCTCTATCTGGCCAAATAATTGGCGGAATCGATTGAATAAACCATTTTTAGAAAGAGAATTAACTGAATTTTACAGTGGTGCAAAAAAAAATCTCCAAATTTACATTCGTCGCAACGAAAAAAGCCATACAGTTGTCTGGTTGGCCTTACAGGGTACGGGAATGGGGACATTTACCTTATTGCACGACCAAGAATATCTCGCGACGAGGCGACTATAGATCAAATTTCTAGTGTCGGTAATGATGAGAGCTCTAATTCGGTCAATATTATTTTCGAGCAAAATCACATTCGGCTGAATGGACTTTCGTCTGTTTTATCCATGCGGGGAAAATATGCTTCAGCAAAATACAGAGTCGGCTGAAAAATAAATCGGGATTTGTTGCGTTCGGGAGTTTTACAAATCGTCGTTTTTACCAATTGGCAAAATAAATATTCGTGTAAAAATATTTTCGGAATTAAAAATTTTCGGTCATTCCCACGTTCGGGATTTTAGTATTTCGGCAATACTACTCGTCGACTTTTTTACTATCCGTGTGAAATCTCCTTCGGCCATTTGTATTTTCGGGCCTTTTAGTCATTCGGCAATATCATAATTTGGCTAAATGACGGCAAGCCCCGAGATGTGCTTCGGAAAATACCATCATTCAAGAATTGACCGAAATGAGTTCGTGAAAAGTTAATATTAACAATGCACAGTCATAGCCTACAATATACAACGGAAAAATGATAAGGTCTATGATGAATGATCAAAACTGTCTAATGATTCACATACATATATGTGTTGCAAGTACAAGAAAGAGTCGCGCATGCGCCAGTGAATCAGCTGCTGATGTAAAGGTCTCCCATACAGACATATCCGACAAATTTAATGATGCCATAAATGAGTCATGTGCTGATCGTAACGACTTTATGATTTCAAGTTCTGTTAGACTTGCAGATTCTACATATCTTGGCTATTACATAAAAAAGGTGTTACGAGCTTAACTAAATTGAAAAGCTGAAGTCTTAAGAAGCAGTGTCACTTCCCCATAATTTTCCAAATTTTAAGACCTACTTGTTTCCAAACGACTTGATAAATGAGGCTCCAATTTTATGTGAATACGTAACATTATGGTAGAAATGGACTAAGTTTCTGGTTCCGCAATATTCAAAGCCGCTTGTTTCACGAGTCAAAAAACCAAAAGTGAGGTTATATGCAGGAAAAACAGTTCTATAGGCGTTTACCATTAGACGTTGAAATTCACACGGGTGTACTTCTGTTCGAAAAATAAAAAGTTTACTTAATAATCATTCGCATGTTATAATTGGGAGATTTCCACACTCTTGACGAATTAATCGATTACAATCTGCGATTGATTACTATTTTACAATTTTAGATTTACCCAATTTGTTTATTAATTAATCTACGTTTTCCGAACGGAAGTTTTTTCATTTTCGCAAACATATTTCATCTTTTTTAACGCCCTTTGACCACTTCATCATAAGCGATGTGAAGTGAGCTTCAGGATACCCAATAACGGTGGCCATTTTGTGATATTTCGATATATTCTAACAGGCTCTATGTAAAAGGCTTATCCCACCAAGCTAATATGTAGTTTACGTCCTCAAATATAGTCTAAAACCTGTGCACATTTTTGTGCCATTTTGGAGAAGACTCGCGACATGGAAAACTGCCTTCATTGATTGAATATAAATCTGATCTCTCCTTTTTTGCCCTCAATTCTACATAACGAAACTGCCGTATTACGTCTGGTTCTGAAATGAACTTTCCTTAACGGATCGTTTATAACCGTACCTACTTATATATTTTTAATTTTGAAGCTTTTCAGAGTTATCGTCATTTTTGTATTCATTGTAAACCCATTCTTAGGAATCGTTCTTAGAAATCGTTCTTATAACCACTTCACTGATACGATTGTGTGAAGGTAATCTTGTTTACAGGCTTGGCCGCACAAAGACCACGCGATATCACTGAGCTATTGCGATACGGCCTATCAGCAACTTAACATCGTTAGCATTTTATTCTCGATGCGATACGAACCGACTACTGTATGACGAAATATGATGAAATAATGAATATGGTTTTACAACTCACACAAAATCAGACATCCGCTTGAATTTCCGAATGGCAATGAATTTTTCCAGCACTGTGAATAAAACAATTTATTATATTATTATTATTACATTATAACGATTGTTCGAATCGCTGTCCAGTATAAAACTAAGTAAAAACGTTGCTACGAGCTGAAGTAAATTGGAAAGCAGAAGTTATACAGATTGTTTGACGTAACGGACCAGCAGGACGAGCGATACAGTGTTGCTGTATTACACAGATAAGGACTTTTATATTAATACGTACATTCTGCAGTATATGTTAAGCGTTTCTACGCTTACGTTATAACCCTTTATGACTTTCCGAAATTTCGCGTCGTTGATCAATTCATTTCAGATAAATAATGAACTAAATAGACTATAGTATTTTGAATCAATTGATGACGTACGAGACTCTCTGCCGTTCAGTGCGAACTGCTGCGTTCAGTGCGAACAAAAACGTCCGAGTACAGCGAGGCTGAGCTTTGAGCCTCAGTTCAACAGAACTGAGGCTCAAAGCTACGGCGCACGTTTCTTGTTTCAATAGCTGGGCGGCTCTGGTGGAAATATAGAGGGGGAAACATTATCAGCATCCTGTGGTATTCATGGATAACGTTTCACATAAAGTTGTAGCAGCACCAAAGCTAATCGAAATTTTTCTGACACACTGAACAATAAGAATATTACGATGTATGTGCCAAATAATTGTTGGTCGGATAAGAGATAAGAAGGGTACTACGTCGAATCGTTAAATGGGCAGCCACTGATAACGGTTTTTGCACGCCTAAACGTCTGGCATTCTGATTACAACACTTGCCTTCGGTTAGTGATGACGCATGCGCGAAATCGAGTTTAATTGGGTGTTTCACTCACCGTTAAATTTGGCTCGTTGATGCAAAAAGTGGAGGTCCGTACCATAGACATATAATAACTAGACTGGGCGTTTCCCTCAAGAGTTGTACGAA